>OZ022264.1:74716673-74944173 GCA_963978885.1 Nemotelus pantherinus | reverse complement strand
ACATACATAAAAAGAGGTGCTCCAATTCTGCCATGATTCCAGTCGCACTGCCCATCTCAAATCAAAAAATCAAACGCAGTTTTGATTGTGAGACTTGAGACTCCAAAGTGAAGTTAAATTAAGTTAGAATTCCAAGCACTAATTTTTTTTTACGCTTTAGAAAAATAGAATCAATTTTTCGTGTTTGTTTTTGGGTTTGTTTAGCTTGTAAAATGAAAAGTAATGAACCAATCTTAATTATTTTAGTTCATTTTGTAGTTATTTATGTACTTAAAATGATGTATGAATTTGAGCAGAATCAATTAAATGGTTTTTGAGATATCATGGCAGCAGTTTGAAAAAATCGTGTTTTGAGAAAAACGCGTTTGAAAGTTGTTGTATATAATTCATGATAAAAAATTCGTCTCACGATCAATCCGCTATGACTGCACCATAGAGTACACCTTCTTCTTCTTCTTCAAAGAAGTCTGGTAAGGCCGTTTTCTCTCCTCTGTTGGATATCCGGGCTTGTTTGGCGAAATCGCTCAAGCGTCTCTCTGAGCGGTCGATGCGAGAATCGTTACGTTGAAGAACGAAGGTTTGGGCATTTAGGCAAATATTTACTCCCATGACTTCCATCACCTTTAAGATAGGTTCGAATCCTTCGTTGAAGATTAGCACAGCAAGAAATGTGGGGATTTCGAGGACTTTTGCGCCAGAATGACGATGCTTCGGAGCGAAAGTCCTGATTATTGAGTTTGTGGACAGTTCTAGGTTCCCGTTAGTTGACAATTAGTACTGTGTACAATAAGTGCAATTTAGTAACACAAAAGAGCCAGGTAAGGAGCTGGGCTCGAAAGTATTCGATGCGAAAGTATTCGATGCGAAAGTAAGCGTATAACTCCTACAGTTTACGAAAACCTCCTACGGTAACACTGTATACTTCCTACGGTTTACGGCTGTAACTTTTCAATGGCTTCAAATTTCGAAAAATTCTTTTACTCACGTCTTCTATACATATTTTAGATATTATTTATAAAAAACAAAAAAAAATCGATTTTTATTTTCTGACACACTATACGACTGCCTTAAAATTAAAAAATATCATTTCCAAACTAGGAACATTATTAAATTGCACTTTTTTACTTAGTTTTTCGAAATATATTGTTTCTACAAAAATATAGGGGTACATAGAAATTCACTATAAAACCCGCCGCCGCCAAGAGGTTAAAGATATTTAAGTGCAAAAATCGTGACAACTGTTTTCGAAAGTGATGTTCATATCGTTGCAGCATTACATTTCTCAGTGATCCATTTTGAAAGAAATAAAATCTTCAATTTGAAAAAAAGGTTAGGTTGCCACTCAACTTCAAAATGCTTATATCGACACGAATATACTTATTTCTCAAGCCGGTGAAGGCAAATAAATTGAAATGCGTTCGACTATAACTACGTGTACATGCAAAATTCAATTAGGCTTGAATCCAGATTCAATCCAAAAAAATATCTTATAGTCGCAAATCGGTTCGGACCAATCAAACGAATGAACCTGCATCGAATCGTAATTCGATATGTGAACGCAGATCGAAAAAAATCAATTTTTTCTTGGTATATTTATTAAAATGTCATTAGTTATTGCTATGCGTTGTATGTGATTATATCCGATTAATTTTGTACGCCGCTCCAATCTTTTAATGAATGCACTTCTTCAATTTTACTAATTTTCGGAAAAAAACTAGTATTAGACTCGTTTGTTCGAAAATTCATATTTCTTTTTATATACATTTATACATAGTTAACAGCAACACGCTGTGCAAATGTCACGATGATGCAATGTTCCCGTCAGAAATTATGACAAATCAAAATATGAAAGCGCTCACACAGGGCTCAAGATTTTCAATTCTTTATCATGGACAAGCATAAAACATAATAAGCTTTCACTTCCAATACTTTTTTTTTTAACCAAAATGTATTCTGCATAGAAATATAGGGGTACCTCAAAATTCACTAAAATGCCCGCCGCCGCCAAAAAGTTGAGGATATCTTAATTTTAAATTGGACCTATCTTTTTATATGTTAACGAATTATGTTAAACGAGTTAAATACTAATTTTCTTCGAAAATCAGTAAAAATTAGGAACACATGGACATCGTGGCTTTATTCGGCACACCCTGTAAATGCGCATAAAGGACTCGATAGAATTTCCGAAACATACAACTGTACTCAATACTAGAAATTAAATCCACAGAAAGCTCGGGAGCCAAAAATCGAAATCCGCAAATTCACGTATAACATGAATTTATTATGGAATCCTCAAAACAGCTGTTTCCGGGATCAATGGAAATATAGTGAAAAGCAGCCGCAAGCTTCTAGTGAACGTAGACCATGGAAAACTTTGCCACAAGTTGTACTAGCATAATTCGTGCGTAGCGTACGAATTAAAGAAACAATATTCTGCCAATGGAATTTGTAGACGTGACATGAAATTTGCAAGTCCTGATATTTTACTTGAGCAGTAGGCATGCTCGTATATTGTATTTTTAACTTTCTGAACAATGATATGCCTCAAATACGAATTTGAGCTGAAATTTCATTTTTAGCTGGTGCTCTTGTGCTACATTTGAAGAAATTATTGAAAACATGCTTGAAATTAATAAGATTTATATATTTTATCAGCTTAGCTGAGCTGAATTTTCAAAACTAATTAGGTAAATATATATTTACATTAACAAACTTTATCTCTTCGATTTCAAGAAAAATGTTCCTACCACTAAAGATTGTGGCAATCATTGAGCAATAGGAACCGTCACAAATTCCAGGAGATTGAAACGCCTCTTCAAGTGAAACATTAAATTCCTAGTTATTGCGATCAGGTTGAATTGATTACATCCGAAAATGATGCTACCTTATCCAGGTTATCCTTGAGTCCTTTATCCAAAACAAATTCGGCTAAAATCATCTAATTGTGCGCTTATGATGTTGACAATAAAATTCATTAATTTAATTGGATGCAATATTTTCAATAACAGCTTATTTGAGGTGCATAATTAGTTTCCCCAACGTATTTAAATAGCAACAGGTCTTCTTGAAGCCCACTTTTTCAATAGAAACAGGGCAAATTTATAATGTAAAGAAGCAAATAGTCCGTTTTCACTGTTCCTTCAATTTTAAATAAAGGACCAACGCTGTTTCGGGTAATATATCCCCAAAGACAAACCAAACCAGCGCCATGTTTCATGGTTTGTCCAACAGAACCTGGCTGGATTTGTGCTGGGCTAATGGTCCAGACTCATAAAGTACCATCAGACCCGTATCTGTTTACTTTTGTTTTATCGGACCATATAACATAATGTATTTGAAATTATTTTCAGTAAAAGTATGGACAAGTCAGAGCGACAAGAGCGTATGAGGCGACGAATCACGAAATTGGTTTGAATTGATCTCTACTGTAGTGTATACTAAAACGTAAACACATAAAATGTCACAACATGTTCAAAATATACACTTTGCGATTTTAGCGACATCCAAAGAAAGTGGTGAGCACTAAGATTAGCAGTAGAATTAACTTCAGTCAGTCTATTTCGGTAAGCCAGGCAGACGTTGTAAATTAAAATTCCCACAAGTACATCTCAGCTGATGCAATAGGGGCGGTTAAATTCGCCACGCAAAAGCTAAGACTATTTGTGTTCGAAAGGTTAAATTTTCTTTTATCTCGTCTTCCCTTTTTTTGAACTAATTTGAGACGAGCTACAAAAGGCAATAGCCATACCATCTCATCGTCTTTATTTTTTTAGAGTATTACAAAGAACAAACAGCACATCGCGTACTATTTCACTACGCTACCATGATATTTCTCTTCCTTGATTGCTGCCTAGATACGACCACTTTAATTTGAAAATACATGAACGATTTCGGTGCGTTGGCTGATTTGACGCTCTCGCCGCTCTGACTATTTTATTATTTTAATTTTTTAAAGTCTATAGTGGTTACTTTTGTTTGTGTTTTCTTCTTTTAATTATACGATATTGATTTTCTGTTTTAATTGTAAAACCCAAGCAGGTTGGAAATAAAAGAGTTCCTTACCGGCCGGGATGAAAGGAAACAACCGCTTGACAACGAGGCTTGCGAATCGGACCATTGGACAACGAACCATGTGAGGAGGAAGAACAGGAATCATTAAGAGAAAAAAACAAGACCATATCTGAGCTTGCGACTCATATAAGTGAAATAAACCAACAGATGGCAGAGATCCTGTAATAATTCAAAGAGAGTCAGAAAGAATTGGAGGAGCAGAAGTAGCAGAACGCCGAGCTGTTCCATCAAAATCAGGAGCTAATGCACCAACTCTAAGGAGTTGATAGTTCTCCGCGACTAGCAGTGCCAATGAGACGAAAGAGAAAGCAGGAACCGGCCAGCACCGCATCGACACCTGACAAAAGTGACAGTACGCTAACGGAGGCAGAGACTTCAGCGGATAAACATTTTGAAAGAGAATTTCCCGTCCTGTTAACACTGATGGTCCTGACAAAGCCAATCTTCGCTCGTAGCAGCAAAACAGCGAGCTAAACGGATACTTAAGAAAAACCCACAATAACCCAGGCCCAAATGGACACAGCTGCGACGAAATTAACTGAGCTACTTATTATTCGGCAACCGGAGTAATAAACTCAATTCACTATAAATTCAAAAAACATTCCTTAAGCCTGGAGATCATCTCCGTTTTCCTAACTATCACTTCCACAGAAACGATAGACTCTCTAGCAGAGAATGTGGCAACGCCATCCTCGTAAGGCGAAATATTAGCCAGCATCATATTACTATTACTTTGACTTAGACCAACTAAGGCAACAGCAATCAAAATACACACTCAGTCTTTTGATTTTGGGGTGATTTCGGTTTACAAAACCGAAGGCTCACAATTTCAGCCAAGATCGCTCCAGACTGTTTGACCAAGAAGTTTGACCAAGAAGTTTGACCAGTCTTTATAGCAGGAGATCTAAATGCCTACCACCGACTCCAGGACTCCAGCAATCACTTGAAATCACATCGATAGAGCTATTGTAGCGCAAATGAAGAAAGAATTCACCATGAAAACGCCAATAGAGGGCTTTAATCCCTACGAGCTCCCAAAGGACATTAAACAGTTGATCCGAAAAAGTATCCGACTAAGGAAAAGAGCTAGACGCACAGGAGACTCTAGCGCAAAACGGAAAGTGCACCGTCTCACAAATCACATAAAACAACAGATCTCACTGTTCAGGAACGAGCGGTGGGAACACTTCTTACTGGGTATGGAGTCAGGAGACAACCATATTTGGGGATTGACTAAATATTTCAGACAGAAGAATAAAGTTGCTACACCAGCAATCCATGACCCTAATGGCCTCAAGAATGACAACGAGGGAAAGGCAGAAACTTTTGCAGACACAATAGAGCTGTAATTCAAAGAGAACCCAACAAATTCAGGGGAACCTGACCAAAAAGAAAAGATTAAGAAAAGAGCTACCAACATTTTAGCTACAGTGACCCAAAGAGATGAAGAGATCCGTCTCACGGACATAGGAGAGATTAAACAATTGATTAAATACTTCCATAAGTGGAAAATTTGTATCAACGCGGAAAAAACGCAAGCAATCTTTGTGACGAGACGACAAAGTCAAAACCCAAGCCAATTGACAGTAGACATGAAACCCATAGAATGGAAAACGACACCCAAATACCTAGGACTAACTTTTGAAACAAGACTGTCTTGAAATACGTTCATATAAAACAAATGAATAATTGCCAACGGAATACTGAACCAGCTGTACCCATTATCAAATAAGCCAAATATTAAGAACAGAGCTCTTATCTGCAAGCTGATCATCAGACCAATCATCACCATATTGGTAAAAGATAGTCCTAACGAAACACTATCTTTAAGACAGTTACAACTTTGCAAAAACCTTGCCTTGAGAAACTAACAAGGGCACCCCGGTACATCCGAAACTTACGAACAGAAACGCGGCAAGTCCACCAAATTGTTCAAACACAATCGACAGACACCCCAACAGCACCCTTGCCATCTAAAACGGAGAAAAAATGATATCATCTTATACCTACGAGTATTGAGATCCTAAAATAGCACATCTACGATAGAACGGTCAAAAGAATCAACTATCTAGAGAGAAAAAGGATAGTACATGAACGCCCACTGCGAGGAAGAGAGTCAAAGTGCAACTAACACTAGCTTAAAAAATATAACAGTTCCCAGAGAATACATGAAAATTTAAAATCATTAGAAATTCCAAATAGACTGACGTGTGACTTTAACGATCCTTGTAATAATAAAAAATGTTTTGTGAAAATTTTATTTGAATTCACTCCGTGAACGATACTAGGTGAAGTAAACTGAAGAAAATTAATTCAATCAATGCTGATAATTTACCCAATCGAACTGGTTTGCTCCCCGATACTTGCAGATATTTAGAAATATCCTCTAGTTGATTCAGCGGAAGCGTTGTAGTCAACTACAACGCCTGAGAGTTGGATAACAGAGAAGTGCATAAATAGCATTCTTGTAATTATCCCGTTTGAAAATAAGTTAAGTTAGTTAAGCTAAGTTGGTTAAGTTAAGTTAGTTACGGACCACATGAGCAAAATAGTACATCTTGGCAGTGATTTCCAGGTCATGATACCCGCAAGAATAGACTGGAAGAAAAAGGAAGCTACCGCCGATGTTGGTGTCTGAATTTACACGGACGGATCAAAGACGGACACATGAGTTGGATCGGGTGTGGTTTCTGTGGATTTGAGCCTTAACCTGTGGTGTAGACTGTTGAACCACATTACTCTCTTTCAGTTTGAAGCATACGCATGGCATTTGAGTCCCTTAGTGGAACATCAACCAAATCAACGACAATTTGCATCGACAGCAGAGTAGCCATTCTTGCTCTTGCGTCTTACAGATGTTCTTCAAAAACTGTTTACGCTTGCAGAGTGGCTCTCAATGAAAAGGCAAGGCATATTTCTAACCGGATTATGTGGGTGCCAGGGCATAGTGGGGTTAAAGGCAACAAAAAAGCCGTTGAATTGGCGAGGAAAGACCCAGGAGCTAGTAATAGCCCCTGCATCAATGTAGCATCTTTAATTGCTGACCCCACAAGTAAACTACAGGGTGGAGCGCCACAAACAGATGGATTTGGGAGTGGGGGCATTCCTCTTGTAGCATACTTGGGTGGTGGGGAGTGGACGTGGCGAGTGGGGAGGATGGGAGGTATGTGTTGTGTCCCCATTCAGTCGCCAGCATGGAATGGTCTGTGCAACAGCGTACGTTTTGTGTAAAAGCCTATTTTGAAAAAGCCCGTCCGCGTACAGAGTGCCTTTCGTTTGAGGTTCGATATTGCCCCCCGCCGCCGAGTTCTCTATCGAAATCGAATTGTTGAAGTGTGATAAACCCCAGGGAGCTCCACCAGAGACCTCTGCACTGCGACAGGCTTACAGTATGGTGTGCACTTTCAAGAAATGGGATCATTGGCCCTTATTTTTTTGAAGAAGACAACCGAGCCGTTTCGGTCAATTCAGCTCGTTACATGACCATGATCCAGGATTTTTTCTTGCCTCCATTGGATGACTTTGAACAGGAATAAGTCTGGTTTCAGCAGGATGGAGCCACAGCCCACACAGCAAGGACCATCATGGACTTTTTGAGTGCAAGGTTCCCCGGACGCCTCATTTCTTTAAGAGGAGATTTGAACTGGCCAGCGTGCTCTCCTGATTTGGCCCCTTGCGATTTTTTCCTGTGGGGATACCTCAAATCTAAAGTTTACAATGACTACCCTAGGACCCTGGAAGCCCTCAAGAACAATATTCGGACCAATATCGCAGAAATTCCTGTCAGAATGCTTCAAAGAGTGCACGAAAACTTCAGAAAAAGGCTGTTACAGTGTATACGGGGGGAAGGAGCACATTTGAGTGATACACTATTTAATACTTTGTAAATTTAAATTTCCATTGTTATAAAATAGAGGAAAAATAAATAACCTGAGAAATGCTCAGTAGTTTGTGATTTATTCAATTTTGCAATCCATCTGTCTGTGGCGGTCCACCCTGTAGATGATACCATATAGGCCAAACTAAAGTCCGAATAGAAAAACAGGGTGACCAGGACATTATGGTCATCACCTGATCGAAGCAAAAGCTGGAAACTGCTCTAGATTAGCAGAAACTGCTTGAGAGCGACGGTCAGCTTGCTCACAGGACATCGCCTTACCGTATCTCTTGCGAACAAAATGGGACTGATATCCAGTAATTTATGCAAGAGGTGCGAGACGGAAGAGGACACAATCGAGCACATTCTCTGTGATTGTCCGGCCCTAAATAATAAACGCCTCAAGAATTTTGGTTTTTACCGCTTTCAAGAGTTAGCAGTAGTGGTTGGTACTGTCACGTTGAGTCAGCTGATTCAATTTGGCGAAGCGGTCACTTGGTAGCTCTAACAAGCCAGCGGTTGGTGGCAAATGGGCTCAAACTGGCGGCCTAATGTTACACTATTTACTGCCAAGCCTAACCTAACCTAGACTTAATTGTATATAATTAGTGTCTGCACTATACCCTGTTAAAGCAGACACTACTCTTTGATTGTTTGCTTAATTCTTGGGATATTTTTCAAACAAATGGTTTTAGATAATAAGTCGCAACATAAATACTCTCCACATTACGGCTTCAACATTATGTGCAGTGGTTGACGTATTTATTCATTGCTGCGAATCAAAATATGATAGCGGATCAGATCGAATTTTACATCAGTAGTACCTAGAGATTTGGTACCACCTACTGATGCATGATTTCGAAGCGAAATCATAATCTGCCATCAATGCAACCTCCTCTTGTTTTCAGCTAAAGACGATCAAAAGTTTAAAGAAAATACCTACTTGTGAGCATTAAAAATGGCAAATTTATTGTAGCAGCAAAAACATCTTATAGGAAAAAGAACCCCAGTGCTTTAACATAAAATTCAAAATGAAGAATTTTTGCCTTGGCGAATTATATGTCATATAAAAGTTTTATTATAAAGGTCAAAATTGATTTAACAAATAAGGTCTTTAATCTGAATATATCCTTGATAAGTTCATCTATAAAATACGTCTTTGATCAATGGCAAAGGCAGGCAAAACAAATCCTGCTAAAAGCAAATTGATATTTATTACTCTTGCCTCTATTATTTTATAATAAGCTATTATTATTTTTTTATTTTTTGCCTAGCCCTCTATGTTTAGACTACTTTATTATAGAATTGTGTGGTGTGTGGAGAGTTGTAGATTGTATTTGTATGTGAAATGAAAGCGTATTTGTGTTTTTGTATTCACAATACTTTCATTGAAGCATATGGAAAAATTAAATTCATTAATATTTTAATTGCAATAATGAAAAATGCTAACAAATTCATTTTTCTCTAGTAAGCAGCCGCGCAAAGCCTATAGTCTGCCAAATTTGATTCTGTGATCAGTAGAAATACTAAGTTTTTGACACTTCGTGCGCACAAATGGTAGATTCAGTACTTCAAGAGTCTCAAACGTTAATTGTAATAAGTGCATTATTAGGCGCGTTTTTTTGCTCCTCTATCCAGCGGAGAGTAGAATGAGAGTAGAGTAGACGCATTGAAAACAACAACACTCCTACACCAGTGAATTCACTGGTGTAGGAGTGTTGTTGTTGTTTTCAATGCGTCTACTCTACTCTCATTCTACTCTCCGCTGGATAGAGGAGCAAAAAAACGCGCCTATTATTACCGAAGAAATTATTTATGTTAATATGGCTTGCTATGCGGTACACTGGTGCCTTCCTCTGCCTCACCGGCTACGAGATCACGGAATTATAGTGACGTACAGATGCGTAAAAGCATGATTTTCGAAAACTTGCTGGTTGGTATATACGAAAATAATATAAGCTTAACGTAATAAAATAGTATTGCTTCTACTATACGGTTGAGCTCTAGAAATAGCAATATCAAAAGGTGGTTATTCTCTATCTGGTAATAAAAGACCGGTTGATTTTTTACTGCAGTTCTTATAATAGCTAGCTATCGAACACTTTACCCCACCCGGAATTTTCGCTGAGGATTATTACTGATAAATAATCTTTTTTCATCCCTTTTTTACTAATGTTCGAAGAGCATTAGTATTAAAATCGATTCGGCCAAAAATTCATATTTCCATGTATATATATATATATATATATATATATATATATATATATATATATATATATATATATATATATATATATATATATATCATCATCATCAAAAAAATTCAGTGACTATTTCTTGGAAACGCGCCGTCCGATTCAACTGAAACTTTCAGGATACATTGGTGTATATACAGAATAGGTCCAGGTCTCACCAAATGTCAATTATCTTTAACCCTTTGGCGCTGGCAGCCATTTTAGTGATATTTTTAATATACCTATTATTTCGTTCATAAATAATTTTTGCAAAAACGAATTTTGTAAAATAAATTCTGAACGTGTTTAACATGTGAATCGGGTAATGTTTTGGAATTTTTTAACCCCAGGAGTGTGTTAGGTGCCTAAAAAGAGAACGGGAAAATTTGAAAATTTTTAAATTACGATAACTTTTGATAGAGCTTTTTAAATACTATGAAACTTTCAGAACATATTGGTATTATTAAGTTGTAAATTTGTGTAACTTTCAATGGGGATGTTGGCAACTCTGTAGCAAGGGCAGGCGCGGAAAGCGAAAACCTTTAAATCAACGAATCTCCCGAAAAATTATCGATTTTTGAAAAAAAACAAATACACTCATAAATGAGTTTTATGCTTTGTCTTTATAGTCAAAGTGAAATGTTTGTATCACAGCAATAGGTCTTGGCCCGTAATGTCCCAAACCACTCTAACCCAAAATTGGCCGATTTCAGTTACTTTTGCCCTTCAAACTTTTTGAATATTTGAATAAAATACTCGCAAGTATGAAAATAATCGATACTTGATATATTTTCAAACTGCACTTGCTTAAAGCAGGTTTTATTTTAACATACTTGAAACCATGACGAAACTCAACTTCATATAATATTTGATCATACACTTTGATCAGACTTACTGGTTTTAGCAACACTATCAGCCATTTATGCATGATAAATGCTAGATAAATGCATGATAAATTATGCATGATAAATGCTAGATAAATGCAAATACTACGCACACTTTTAATGCAAACCGAAACTCATTGATTCGCTATTGACGAGAATTAAATTACATCAATAGTAATAAATTTGTATTTGCACCAAAAAAGTTGCCCTTTAATTTTGCAATATTCCACGCCGCCCTCGTCATACAAACACATTGCGACCTCTCACTCACACAACTATACCAGAGGTCGAAAATTGCTTCATTTCTCTCGGCCCATTTCGTATCCATTCTTCTCATATCTATGATAAAATATATCTTTCACGTTTGTCTGTTTGTGTGAGTAACATTTTAGCATGTTTCAATATTTTTTCGAATAAACTTGTCACTGTCTCTGTCAAATAAAATATATATGTATAATTCACACGCATTCCCTATTTTCCATTCCGTTAATTTCCTGCCGCCCTTTAGTGCTCTATCTAATATAACTGAAAAGCTTGAGCAAGTCTATGACCTTATCATTTCGAATGATACTCACTGAAACGTATTAATCGATTACCTTTCTATCCATCCAGAACGAAGCATTAATCACCGTGTGTGACAATTCAGAAACTCTAGCAACGGTACTTTGATCGATTGCACCATTCGTTCGTCCCCCAAAGTAATTTTCATTTGTTCGACTCTATCCTTGTGGCATCGATCGATATGCTACTACTATGAGTGTATTGATGGTCAATTACACAGTTACATGGTTTACTGAAATTGGGAACTCTCAAACCACGGTGACAGTTATAGCCATGAGTGACATTAACAATATGCGCACCTGTTGCAACAGTAGTGCATATTACATGCCACTCAATATCGCCTGAATGGATTTGCATTCGAGTAAATAGTGCAAATTAATATGTAACAACAGTGGTCGTTTCAATGCAGGTTAATAGCCATACTGGACATTTGTTATTATGTCACGTCGGGGTTTACTTAAGCTATTAATGCGAAAATGTGTACGTTTATAGTTATCAATTCGTTCAGAGATGTTTGCAAATCGGTTTCTACACACACTTACATTGACGATTCACAATTTTGCCATTTGATTCAACCAAAATGAATAATTCGAAAACCCAATTCGGTATTTTCAGAGTAAATTACACTTCATAAGCTAAAAGATAATCTACAGCACATTTCATGTTCCTACAAATTGGACTGGGAAATCTCGGAGCAAACTTGATCCATATATGCCTCTCAGTTATTTACTCCTGCAAGTTTCTACCTGAGACCCATCTGTTGGAAAACGGCAGACTCGACTATACCAATCTGCCGTTTTCCAACAGACGCAAAGGTAAACTAGACGAAAATGGCAACGTTCCTCAAATGTTTCCTAAGCAAATAATGTGTAGAATATAATTTGAGCTGTTCATTAAACTAATTTTCAGATAAAGTTACTGAGTGGATAATTTAGATTAGGATTTACTTAAAGCATTATGATACTCCGCAACTCAGATACTAGCAACCGGTGCGTTGCTCATTCGGCCACTTCTTGACGAAGAAGTCCGTTCACGGTTGCTGGCAGCCAACAAAGCCTTGTTAAGTTCATCAACTATTTTCCACTCTAGTCTGCCTAAGAAGCTCAAGCTCCTGTTGTACAATATTACAGTCTTACAAGTCTTCTTGTCCGCGGTATAACGAACTCTTAGTTTGCAATCTATTAACATATTCGGGTGGCAGAAATTTCGGGAAAAAGTGCCAAGGTAGACTCTTTCCGTAGAGCGATAGCGTTTGTCAACATAAAGACATGCTGTGGATATTAAAAACGATGATGGCAATGTGAAAACGAAATGTTTAAAGCGCCCTAAGTGCTTGTCGCAAAATCCAAAAAAGATCATCCTTCAGTTGAAGGCTCTGATAGTGAAAATATACTGTTTAGAGAAAGTGTGAAAGAGTGTTCAACTAGGGCGGGCTGCAAATGGAAAATTAAATAGCTCTATGAATAAAATATCTTCAAGCAGCAAGCAACCCACCCTGGCTTTACCTTATTTCTACAAACTATGTGAAATTAGTCAATGCGACGGAAACAATTAGAAGAAGTATTAAACAGTTTTGTTCAAATATGACGTCTATAGCCCATTTCAAGATCTTAAATTCAATAGGATTTTTTTTAATAACTACTTTATAAGAAGCTTCAGCTAGTTTTAAAATCTTACATACTAGGACAAGTGATGTGCACCCCTCACAGTTGAGGACGTGTACATTTTGGACGTAAGTTACGTAACTATAGAGTCGGGTGTGGTGTATACTCGGATGAGCTGAATCTCAACATATCCCTCCGTCTATCAGACCACTGTAGTGCCTTTCAGGCAGAGGTTGCGGCTATTTTACAGGCTATCAATTGGCTTCTGTGTAATCGAATATTCGGGGTCAATATTGGTATTTTCACGGCTATTAAGTCCATTGCTGGTCCTTGTACAGTGTCCATCATTGTTGCTGAATGCCGTGCATCTCTTAGGGAGATATTGAGACATTCGGTTGTTCAATTGATCTGGGTACCTGGACATAGGGGTTTTCAGGGCAACTGTGAGGCCGATGAGCTGGCAAGGCTTGGAACCTTGTTACCGGAGGTCTCTTTCTCCTCAATAGGAATACCGATGACATCGGTGAAATTGGCTATCAGGCAAAAATATCTGGAGGACGCTAGGAAGTCCTGAGCAGAGGAATCATCCTGTGTGATAGCAAGGCAGTCCTGGTTATCCATGAATGCGCATCGCACCAGGCTGCTTTTAGGCTTAACTCGAAGCGCTCTGCGTTGCACTGTCGGCGTTCTAACCGGCCACTGCCTCATAGGGCGGCACGCGCAACGACTTGGCGTAGAGTTTAACGATTTCTGTCGGAGCTGTGGCTTTGAGGACGAAGAAGAATCCGTCCTCCATCTCATGTGCCAGTGCCCGGCTTTATCAAGGAGAAGGTTGGCGGCACTTGGTGCACCCTATCTCTCAAATCTGATGGAACTGTCCCTGGTCAACTCAAAGGCGATGGTCCGGTTTATCAAAGGAAGCAGATGGTTTCCTGATTTTAGTGAGTAGGAGAGAGTCACTAATTTATTATGGCATCACAACGGGCCTCTTTTGTGCCTATGTGTGCCGGTCGGCAGGTCTCTGTGGATTGGCAGCCATTTCGACCAAACTTAACCTAACCTACGTTACTGTCTTAAAGCCAAAGAGCTAAGTGTTCTAGAATTACAATGTTTATAATGCAAAAGAGTTTCAAAACCAATGAAAGTGGCTACGCAATTTGTTTTTTCTTCGTTAGAAATTGAAATTCATACGGGTTGGTTCTTTTCAATTATTGAAATTTACTATGGTTTAATTTTTTGCCCGCTTGTTGGCCTGATGAGCAAAGGCTGCAATTTATTTTCCTCTGCGGTACTTAATTTACCCTGCAATCGTCTTGATCCGCGGGTCTTTGTGGAGAATACCATTGCGAAAGTACCAGGGAGCTCCAGTGATAGATCGAAGTATTTTTGATTGAGTCCTCTGAATGATGCTGGGCGAGTTTCTCCCCAGATTTGTAAGTCATAGGTCCAGATTGGCTTTAGGACAGACTTATAGACGAGCACTTTAAAGCCGAGAAAGTTTTGACATGCTATTGACTATCTATTTGAAGTTTATGAATTTGAGCTTCATTTGTTGATTTTAGCTTCAATGTACCGCTTTCAAGTAAACTTCCTGTCAATGTGCATTTCAGGATATTTTACTTCGCTTCTTTAAGGTATAAGTGCATTACTTGAGGACAAGTCAGTTCTAGCAATGGGAAAGTAACGTGGATGCATTGGCTTCGTTCATACTGATTCTCCATTTTGCTAGCCGTCCGTCAAGAAGTGTAATGTGGGGTTGCAGTGTTCGGGATGCCATAACCCGATCTGAATCAGTACATAGGCAACGTCATCGACAAAGGTAGCTATAGTTTGTTTTCGTTAACTGGGAGTCAGCTGTGAAGATTGTATAAGGTACCGGTCCCAAAGTACATTCCTGAGGTACACCAATTTGCACATGACATTGAGCGGTACAATAGCTTTTGTATCTCATCTGAAAACTGCGGATAAGGATTAGGAGAGTATTTCATGGAAGCTTTCCGGAAAAATTGATTTAATTTCGATGATCAATCATTCATGTCAGACTTTGCCGAAGGCTTGAAAAACGTGTAATAAAACTACTGAGCAGTTTTTCTTGTCTTTGAATGCTATTTTACTGTCTGATGCGATTCGATGGACCTGTTGAATGGTACTGTGATGTCTTCGAAACCCAAATCTATGTTCTGGATTTTTTTTGCATCTGCTGGTATTGTAGCTTTTTTCAAGAGAACTTTCTCAAACACTTTGAAAATGCAGGACAAAAGATTAATAGGTCCTTATGACTTCACTTGAGAAGTGTTCTTACCAGGATTGGAAATCATTATGATCTCGCTTGTTTTCCAAGCTTCAGGGAAATATCCGATTTGGAAGATAGGATTAAAGAGATTAGAAAGCCAAGACAATACGGTACTGTTTGAACATATTGGTGATGAGATCAATTCCCAGAGATTTTTTTGAGCATATTTCCTGAACAATGATATTTTACACTTCTTTAGTTTTGATTGAGTCCTGAGCATTGATATTAAATGAAAAGTTGCATGTTACCAAAGTGATAGGTGTGAAAACCTGCTCTAAGTGAACTGCGAAGGTAGTAATTTTCTCTGCGTCACTTCTAGTCCATTATTCATTGGCAGTTCATGGTGGCTCTTGTTTGTTTTTTTTTATCGCTTTCCACAGTGAATATTCGGCATTATTCGTGGGAGTGAGGTTCTCGAAAAATGATTGGAACTTTGGCCCGTTATCTTGTAGAAGTGCCATCCTGGCTCACTAGAAGCTTTGTTAAGTCTTCCTTTCATTTGAGGAGAGCTGCGCAGCTGCCAATTTTTTCGCGACAGGCTTTTTCCTTGTAATGGGACTGTTGTAGTGTGACGTTACGATTACACAATGATAACGCACGCTCATACTTTGTAAGCATTATCTTGTGTAGTATGATTCTATATTAGTTTTACAGTACTTTACATTTAACGAAAACCAGAAATTGTTCGATAAGAACCTGTCTGAATTATAACTTAGAAGTAAGCGGATCGTAATAAAATCATGTTCGGGTAAAGCCGGTCTTTTAATTATACCACAGGGACTTTAATTTATGAAAAGTATGTTGTTTTTTGAGCTGAGGGCTGCATTTCAATTTTTATGTTGTGGTGTCGAATGCCCCCAAGAAATGTTCATTCTAAGGAATAACTGGAGAATTGAAATCTTTTGGTAATTTGAGTGATGCTCTAAGAAATATTAAGTTGATGAGGTATCGTCTGAATGCATTCCCATTGATTTGTTGGAATATCTACCCTGACAGCAAGCAAAGTGGAGTGGCATGTCTAGGGTAAGAATGACAAGAGAGTGATCTGAGGACAAATTAAAAACTGCTTCTGATTTGGCGGAGTCTGGAGGTATTCCCTTCCAGATTCAGAGCTGCCATTTTAGCATTTTGAATGCTAGATCTGGCATTATCTTTTCCAATACGGCATTAGAAATTCGGAGTTAGCATCTGGCATTATTTTTAGCATTTAAATTTATATTTCAGAATATAATTTTTTTCTCAATAATAGCTCTGTTCGTGTGCTTTCAGTCGCGTTCATGGACTGAAACTTCCTGAATCATGTGGTGGGGGAAATTCATGAAAAGTACGAAAACGCTCTCATGACATCTCCTTAAAAGTGACAACCAGAAGTGACACTTGTCTGATTTTGAAATAATGACAGTGATTATAAAGACATCTAAGCTTAGTACTGTCTTCGATTTCACTTGAGATTTTCATACGAAATTTCACGTGAAATCTGTTTCCGCGAAAATTTAGCTCGAAAGTAAGCAGGATTTGTACTCAGTTCTTAGCATGAAAAGTTGCTTTCAAGTTGCTTTCGCTTTGAAAATGCAGATGGCATTGACACATGTCTCCAATCATTTCACGCTAATTTAGTTTGTGCAGTTCATTCTTTCGAGCTAAAAAGTGGCATTTGGTGTTTATCCGTCAGGAATGAGCTGTGTCTCTGCTTTTCTCCATTGACAATTTTTGCTCGAAAGAATGAACAGATAATGGAGACATGTCAAAATTTAGCTTCACGATTAACTCAGTACTAGCCTTTAAGCAGTAATAGAGTATCTCCACAAAAATATTCGACTTTCATAATAACATTGCGCGAAAAATATTTTCCTTGCCACGCATATTTGATCACTTTTCAGGATATCGCACTAGCTCAGATTCTTTCATTAAAAAGGGAAAATTTTCAGTGTTCAGTCAAACAGCATGCAAAAACGACTTCATGGCAATGCATAGGGTACGCAATCAGGCCTAACATTTGAAAACATGATGTAATGCCGCCTCATTTCAACAAATATGCGCTTAAGGCTAGAGTATTATGAAAATGCCAACTGTAAACCTACCCCCAGCGAACGAAACCGTTGTCGGTCGGTCAATCCCTGCCGCAAACCCACCCATCATCATCATCAACGTGGCACAACAGCCCGAGGTCGGGCCTTGATCGCCTGGATCGAGCTCCTCCAATTGTCTCGGTCACGTGACCGCGTCCTCCAATCTTGGAACCCCAATAGTTGTTCGGCGTCCGCATACACTGAGCTCTCCCAACGAGCTCTTGGTCTTCCTCTTGGCCTCGCTCCGTCGACTCGTCGTGCGTTCATGACACGTTTTGGCATGCGGTCGTCATTCATGCGTTGCTCGTGCCCCGTCCACTGTAACCGTTGTAATTTCACAATTTTATAGACTTCCAGCTCATCGTAGAGTTCGTACAATTCATTGTTGTACCGGATGCGCCATCCATCTCAGTCGCGGATAGCCCCGAAAATCCGCCGTAGAACTTTCCGTTCGAAGGTGTCGATCATATTTTCGAAGGCTTGGATCAGGGTCCATGTTTTGCAGCCATAGCACAGCACAGGTCTTATGATAGTTTTATAAACGCGGAGCTTAGTCTTTCTGTGCACATTGTAGTGTAACTTCAAAACAAAACTGACGTTTCGACACTTGCCGAAATGTCATCTACATAGATGGCGACTAGAGCGCCCTAATTGCACGCGGTGGTAAATTCTCGGAACGAGATAATTATTTTTGATTCGCGCAGTTTTTGAATTTGATATAACTGTATTATCATTGATATAAAAGATGAAATGATTTACAATAAAGATCAGTCTATTGCGGTATGCCAAAATCGGTCGGCGACCAAATAGACTTGTGAAGAAAACTTTATAATTGTTTTTTTCCATTAACTTGAGCAAATCTCAGCCGAAACTAGTAGGGGCGGTTAAATTCGCTACGTTAAAGCTGAGTTTGTTCTAAGACGAGAAGTTACACACAAAAATTTCGTACAAGGAATTTCGTACGAGGAGATTGTTCCAAGACGAGAATTTTACATAAAATTTCGTACAAGGAAATCTCACTTCGCTTCCACGACAATACTTTGAATATTGTCAGGCGTAGTAGTAGCCACTATTAGCAGTTATTGTGCGATCAAGTTTATACATACAAACTGCACTTCAGCGAACCATTTCAACATATTTCGATTTCATAATGGGAAGGACCGAGAAGAAGGTCTTATTTGCTAGTTGTATCCGTCGCTTGATTTCGTCAGTTTCGTTGGCGTCACTCGATAGGTTGCTACCCAGGTAAACGAAGTTGTCCACGAATTTGATGCAAAGGTCCCCTACGTTGATGGTCGTGTGCGCTGGCGTCCTTGTCCTAGATTGCATCATAACTTTCGTTTTGTCCTCGTTGATTCGTAGTCCAACTTCATTTGCTGCGGTGTCAAGTCTAAGCAGAAGTTCTTCTGCATCGGTCAGTTTTCGAGCCATGATGTTAATGTCATCCGCGTACGCTGCCAATTGTGTTGACTTAAAAAGTAGCGTGCCGCTGGTGCTTAGGTTCATTGCCCGAATAGCGAACTCAAGTGCCAGGTTGAAGAGCGTGGGCGCTATTCCATCGCCCTACTTCAGGCCACCCAAAGTTTCAAAAGGATCCGTCAATCTGTTCTGGATCCGGACTTGCGAGACGGAGTTGGTCATCGTCATCTTTACAAGTCTCACTAATTTGGCCGGTATACCAAATTGTAGCATGATGCTGTATAGAGCGCCTCGGTTGATGCTGTCATATGCTTGTTTAAAGTCGACAAAGATTTGGTATACGTCGACGTCGTATTCCCAGCACTTTTGCAAAATTAGCTTGACCGTGAAGAGCTGGTTGATTGTGGAGCGACCAGATCTGAAACCGCCTTGATACTCGCCAATGATTTCTTCCGCGAACGGTTTAATCCTATACTCCAGGATTTTTGACAGGATTTTGTGGGCCGTACAGACTAAGGAGATGCCTCTGTAATTCTTACACCGCAGTTTATCTCCCTTTTTATGTATGGGACAGATGATGTTTCTGCGCCAATCGTCTGGGATCACCTCAGTCTCCCATATTCGCTGTAGTAGTTGATGTAGCGCACTCAATAAACCCGCCCCACCAGACTTGAGTAGTTCAGCTAGTATCCCGTCAGCGCCCGGCGCTTTGTTCCTTTTCAGTGAATGCAAGGCGAGATCAACTTCTTCTACTGTCGGGGATTGTGTGGATGGGGGTTGACCAACGGTATCGTCATGGAGCTTAGTTTCTGCTGCTAGGATGTTTGATGGCTGATTCAGAAGCTCTTGGAATTAGGACGCCCATCGTTTGCTAATACTTTCGGTGTCGCCGATAATACTTCCATCTTTGTCCTTACAGAGGCTAGTCCTGGGTTGATAGCCATTTTTGATCATGTTTACTAGTCTGCACACTTGTCTGGTGTTCTTACTAATTAGGTTTACATTAATGTTCAGCAACTGCTCGTCAAAGTATTTCCGTTTCTTACGCCTAATTATTCTGTTGGATATTCGCCGTAGCTCGTCATATTTTTCCTTTTTGGCTCTGGTTGCACGATGGACCCATTGTCTATAAGCCTCGTTCTTTGCGTCAAGTGAGTTTCTGCATTCTTCGTCAAACCATTCATTTCGCGCTCGTCGGGCTTTGTATTCCTCAACGTTTTCTGCCACATTCTTGATTGTATTTTTGAGCTCTTCCCAGAACTCGTGGAGACCTACGTTACTGGAGTCGCGCAGCATTGGTGAGATTCTTTCTTCAAGCGCGGTCGTATACGCCTGAGCCGTATAATCGTTCAGAAAATTCTCAACCGCAAAGATTTTGGGAGGGCTGAATCTCGATTGGTGCACTGAGGAAATTCCGCACCGGTGTGCTGTTTTCACCAGGAAATGATCAGAGTCACAGTTAGCTCCGCGGTACGACCGAACATCCATCACACTTGACGCCCATCTCTTGCTAATAAGGGCGTGGTCGATCTGGTTGACGGTATGTGCGTCTGAAGAATTCCAGGTCTGCTTGTGAATGCGACGGTGTGGAAAGCAAGTTGAGCTTACAACAAGGTTCCTGCTGCAAGCGAAGTCAATTAGACGATGGCTGTTATCATTGCATTCTTCGTGGAGGCTGTGTCCTCCAGTGGTCCCCCGATGCCAAATTTCATTCCCGACTTTTGCATTGAAATCTCCCAGTAGCATTTTTACATCATTCGATGGAAGTGAGTCGAAGAGAGTTTCAAGGCAGGCATAGGACTCGTCTTTTATAGAGTCTTCTTGTACTTCGGTGAGAGCGTGCACATTGATGAGCCAGAGGTTGAAAAATCGCGCCTTGATGCGAATCGCACACAGCCTTTCGTTTACGGGTTTGAAGTCGGTAACGCGCGACTTAAGCGGCTTATTCACTATGAATGCTACTCCAAACTCCTTGCGGCCCGATGGTTTGCCGCTTGTAAAAATTGTGTGCGATTTCTTGTCGTTAATCTCGCAGCCTAACCAATTTGTTTCCTGGACTGCAGTAACGCTCAGTTTGTACTGTTCGACCTGATGAAGGAGGGCCTTTTCGGCCCCCGGTTTGTTCAGGGAGTGTACATTCCAGGTTCCGAAAGAATAATCCGTTGTGCATTTGCGTGGTCGTCGTTGTTGATCTGTCCAATCCGAGGCTTTTGTTCCAGGTTTCTTGCCAGAGAAAGTTTTTACAAGGATGAGTTGTCGGCACATCGCTCAACCATTTCCATGGGGGGCATCGGTGATAGTTGCTTCAGGAGACTTGCCTCGTGCCAAAGTTCACACAACTATGCTGCAGGTCTGACAACGTATCTAATCCTCCCTAATGACCTGAGACGCTTAGGTGTAATTCAGCCATCGGGCTGCAAATATGCAAGTTTTACTGAGGATAGAGTTACCTCGTTGCCTCAAACCCTCCTTCTTTCTCCGGGCTTGGGACCGGCATATCACAAGTTAGACTTGCGATCGGCGGAGTTCGCAAACCAACCCGCAGCCGATAATTTCGCTGCAGACCGATCGTAGCCAAAAGTACATTAGAACTATCAGGTAGTTTCATACTAAATGTCGGATTTTGAAGGGTTAAGAAAAACTCGATTATTTTCAAATGAAATGGTTTTATTCCTCAAAATATTCACCGCTGGAGTCTATAGTTTGTTGTCAACGTGTTGGCAAATCAAAAATTCCTTTTTTGAAAAAATTAATATTTTTTTGCCCCAAAAACTCTTCAAAGGACGCAATTACAGCGTTTTGGTTGTTTCCCAGGCTCCGGTAAAGATGATAGTCTATTGGTGACAGGTCTGGAGAATATGGAGGGTGAGCTAAAACTTCGTACTGCAACTCCTGTAGTTTTGCATGGTCAAACGGGATACATGCGGTCGTGCGTTATCGTGTAACAGAATTGGTCCATGCCTATTCACCAGAGAAGGCTGTTTTAAACGCAATTTTGCATTTCGTCCAATTGTGCACAGTAGGTATCTGCAGTTATCGTTTCACCAGGATTCAGGAACGAATAGTGAACGACACCTTCTGAAGTCCACCAAACAGTAACCATGACCTTCTTAGGGTGCAGTCCCGTTCTTGCTTGGTAGCTAGGTGCTTCTTCGCGATCCAACCATTGTGCTGAACGCTTCCTATTATCATAGAGAATCCATTTTTCATCGCAAGTCACAATCCTCTTCGAAAATGGTCCTTTTTTTATGTCACATCAGCAGTGAAGAGGCTACTTTAACTCTCAGCATTTTGTTCCTTTCAGACAATTCGTGTAGGACCCATTAATTGAGTTTTTTCACTTTTCCAATATTTTTGAGACAGCGACTAATGGTTGATTTCGATACATTGAAGGTCTCAGCAAGGCACTGTAAAGTTGTCGATGTATTCCTCTCAACTTCTGCTCGCAATTCGTCATCATTATCACTGCTACCTTGTTGACCACGTGGTTTGTTGTCCAAGCCAAAATTTCCTTCTCGGAAATTGGCATACCATCGTTGCACTGTGCGTTCGGTGCAGGTATCTGGTCCTAACACCTGGTTAATTTCTTTCGCCGCTGCAGCTGCATTTTGTCCTTTTTTAAAAATAAACAGGCAAAGGACCCGAATATCTCTTGCTGTAAACATGTTTATAAGAGCGAAAAGGACAGATATAGGAAACCACACGGGTAATAAATTAGGCACTAAAAGAAAGGTATTTACCTCTTTTTTCAAACACAAAATTTATTTTGAATTTTACCAAAAAACTCTGTTCACCATGGGATCACTTTTAAGACTGTCAGGAAATCCGACATTTGGTATGAAACTACCTGATAGTACTACGCTTTTGTGCTTTCAAGCGAAGAAAGGATATATACTCGATCTTCTATTCTTTGCCCACGGTTCCCAGGAAATCCCAATGATAGTGACAAGCGCTATTAACGTTGCAGAAAAAGCGAAATATTAAGTGAAATAAAATGAAAAGTTAGATATTCCTATATTAAGGCAACTTTGGATTGCATTAAATATGGTAAATTCAGGTTACTCGTTCCATTAAATCGTGAAAATGCTAAAAATTAATAATATGGTCCTATCCACTTCAGGCACCCAAGCGTCTCGGGCATCTAAAAGCTCAAGTTTACCAAAGTATACGCATTCTAGTAATATATGTTTTTTCCTGAACAAAGTGAATCAATTGTTTTGTATGGGCTTCAAATGCAAGCAATCGTACAGATAACGATGGAGAAAAATCTTCGTCATCCAACACCCATACTTTTTCTTCACTTAAAAATAAATAATTGTTGGTGTTTTGATTGTCAGATTCCAAATGATGTTTTGAAAAATATTGGTAGAAATAAGCTTTACACAAGAGAAGAAGATTGAGATGTAACTGACATGTCTGTGATAGATATAGAATCATATTGAGATGTAAATTTTAAGCTTCTAATTTGTTTTAATTATATAAACATATATTATTTTCATTTCGGATAGTGTTTATTTTAATCAAATAAGAAAGCATTATTTAGCCTTAAAATTTTACACGATCTGGCATTATTTAGCATTAAATAAAATTGGATCTAGCATTATTCCAAAAAAATAAATGGCAGCACTGTCCAGATTGCGAAGTCTATAAGGCCCGGAGTGTTGGTGTCTGATAGTGAAGACGTTGGTTAGCTGGCTGAGATCGAAGAGTGCTTTGTCCCTAGGTGTTATGACTCGAGACCTCCGAAACGTGAGGTTTGCGCTGAAATCGTCAAATTTCCAGCGATGAGAAGAAGCATTCGAATATTGGATTTGAAATGTAGTGCCTTGTTGGTCAGTAGATGAATAAAAGTACAACCTCATTCGACTGCTCACGTAGACAAATATATAGTACTTGGATTTAATCTTCGTTGAGTTCTTCCAAAGGACGATGGAGCAGATGTTTTCAATGAGTACTTTAGACCCGCTTCTAGCCTTTGCTATGTGGGTGTTTGGTGTCGTAGAAGATGTAGCTTGGGATGTCAAATTTATTATTTTTTTCCGTGAAGTGGCTGAGGAGCACATCAACGTCGTGAGTTGATGTAAAGCAGGCTATTTTCGCTTTATGCTGGACAATATCATTCGTATTCGAATGCGCGATCTTGAGTAAATTCATTTGTTGTTAATAAGAAATTGGAACAACATGTTTTGGTTTTTAAGTAATTTTTGCACAATGTTACTCATCGTGGTCGAGAATCGATTCATATTATTTGAAAGCGTTGGCAAAATTGAAGAAAGTTCGTTATAATAGCTGTTTTGGGCAGTGGTAGCAGACCCGTGTGCGTTTTGTTTGATTGCGTCAGAATATTTGATACCAAGAGTTACTTGTGATGAAGGTGCAAAAGTCTCCCGCATTGAGACTGGTCTATTGGTTGCAAATATCAGAGCCTGTTGAACACGGTTTTGAGGTGGGATAATCTTTACTTTCAGAGATTGAAATACTGGGCAACCACTGTAGTTATCAGTATGATTGTTACTACAATTTTTGCATTTTTGAAAAACAGGATCTTATGTACTCTTGTCACAGGACTTGGCAGTGTGAAACTCGCCACATATAACACACACTAGAGAGTGGAAAAATGTTTTTGGAGTGGCCATATTCCTGGGAAGTCGCACATAACACGGGGTCTTTGCGTTTGATTTGCTCTTCGACGGTGATTTTGCGGTGCATAAGATATCGCAGGCTATACATTTTGTGGGTTTCACCCCTTTTGAGCTTACTGGCTTCGACTTCCAATTCGACTTTGAATAGTGGTTGTGACTATCTGTACATAATAAATTAGGTCTCCTTTGAAAGATTATTGCAATACTTTTCAGATAAAATGAATATAATTAGAACTATTTCCGACATAAAAACAATCATTTTTTCTAAGATATATTCAAAGTTGAAAAATTTGAAATAGGTTTCGAACAATTTTTTCATTAGCACATCATAAAAAATGTTGTGGTTTGCCCGGAGTCACCATGATTTGAATCATACTGTGTAAATATTATCAAAAAATTCAATGATTATTTCTCGTGGTAGCCCCATTCAATTGAGTTGAAATGTTCAGGATGTGGAATAGATCTAGATTTCACTAAATACTACTTATCTTTAACTCTTTGACATCGGCGAGAGTTTCAGACATATTTTAATGATCCTTATAATTCTGCCAACAAATAACTTTCCAAAATAAACGAGTGTGCTAAATATAATCAAATCTGGATATAACAAGTTTGTCGAATTTTTACTCCTATGTATACCGATTGAGTGGTCAAATCATTACGAAATTTACAAGACGCATTAATGCTTGCATGGTGTTGACTATGATTGTACTGGCAATGCGTATCTACGGCAAGGACGTAAAGAGAAAAGTTTCAAATCATCAACCCTCCTGAAATTTTTAATTTTTGTTCGGTATTTTCATACAAATTTAATATACATTCAAATTATAGATTCAATTTGAAAAATTTTAAATTCTTCATGACGCGTCAATGATAACCTATCATCAAATATTTAAAACCCAAAATTTGTGCTCACGGGAACTCGCGACTCAATAAACAGATCCAACTGAAATTCATAGCCTGTATTTATTTTTTTAGCAGCACCGTGTCTGATAAAAGTCATTCGAAAAAACAGACAACCCTTTGTCCGTGATGTCTTCTTGAAAGTTGAATATGTTATTCATATTCATGAGCGTGTCAGAGTACCGCTTCATGTTCTCTTGAAAATACATCAATGTGGGAAACACACGGGCTCAATCATACGTAAAGTGGCCGGAGATTAATCTAAAAAGGGAAATGTTAATTTCTCAATCTATTTTTCAATGATAAAGCTATTATTAGTGCGAAGTATGTACACCAAAGTAGACCTTGACATTTGAACTAGAAACAGTTGAGTTTTTCCACAAAGTTTTCAATAGATGCATGGCTATGTACTTCTGATAAATATTCATAATTCTGGTATGCTGTAAAATTTATTGTTCTTAAAGAAATCTGCATTCCATAAAAAGCACTATAATTTACATTTCACTAAAAGCATTTTTAGTGAATCCAGCCACAGCTCTTTATTTTTGGAAGTCGGGACTAAAAATTGCCCTACTCTACATTAACTATAAAAAAACTAAACTATTAACATAAACATAAAACATAAACTATTAACTATAACTATAAGTATATATAAAATGTTTAAATATTGATGATTTGAGGTGAAAATATTAGCAAATCAAATATTGCTTGTCATTTTATTTCTAATATTGATCAAGGTTTTCGTACCTTTTTGCTAATAAAAATCAATACAAATCCGTAAGGGTTCAACTTCAAAAGCATTTTGTTCATGTACAACACACAAGCAACACAACAACACAAAAGAAATCCTGCCACATATGGAGAGACGTCCTTTCCTCATTAACGCTTCCAACCTGAACTCAGAATTCCTATTCATTTCAAGTTACCTACCTAATACATGACCACATTTGCCTAATTAGCTGTTAATGTTGTAAAAACTCTTAATGCTATTGGCAACGTGTATTAATAGCTCCCAACGGAAGGCAAAAGGGTCCATAAACGTTCAACTAGAAAATTTACGGCTCCTGAATGGAGCTCTCTGGCGACCGAATTTCATTAACAGTATGCAGTGACTATCAAATATGAATGAACCCAGAATAAAACGATGAACATATTTACAGAGTTCGTGTAAATATCGAGCCTTTGTGGCGACAACAATGCATACAAAGTTAAAAACACAATAACAGCAATCGGGGAGAATGGAACATAATAGCGTAAACGTGTTCGAATGTGAATGAGTTAAATAAACATTCTTTCATCTGATTTTTCTCATCTTTATGACTTAATTCCTGGTTTTTATGTTTTCATATATTCATTGAAATTACATTTTATTTGCTAATCTTCGAAGGATCAATAAGACTTATGCCAATGTATAGTTTTTCATATAGAAAAACTTTTTTTACTAATTTTACTAATGTTCGAAGAACATTAGTATTAAAATCGATTTGGCCAAAAATTCATATTTCCATATATATATATATATATATATATATATATATATATATATATATATATATATATATATATATATATATATATATATATATATATATATATATATATATATATATATATATATATATATATATATATATATATATATATATATATATATACAGTGGTGGTCATTAAAATAGAGCCACTGATTATAACGTAATAAAATGTTTGGTGGGAATTGACATAACTTGCATAAAAGAAAGAAATAGCTGGCAACAAAATGTATATTTCAAGTAGGTACATATAACACAAAGAAAGTATCAAAAGCTACTCATTAAAAAAAAAATAGTATAACAAGCAAAAGTAACTAAAATTCTATGGTCATTGAAATAGAGCCATTACATATTTCATATCTTTTGTCTACAAAATCGAATATCAAATCACATATTTCGGTTTCAATTACTTAAATTTAATCAATATTTAATAGCTTGACCCTTACTTTTGACTACGGCTCTGCAGCGTCGGGGCATTGAATCGACTAACTGCTGACACTGTTTGATGGAAATAGACTCCCATTCCTTTTGAACAACCTCCCATAATTGTGCTTTATTTCTTACGCTGTAATTGCCAACAGCACATTTTAATTGTTGCCATAGATTCTCAATCGGATTGAGGTCGGGCGATTGAGAAGGCCACGGCAAAACCGACAACTTATGATCCGCGAAAAACTTTTTTGCCCTCCGAGATGTATGTTTCGGATCATTGTCTTGTTGTAATGTCCATTTTAATGGAATATTATCTTCAGCAAACGGGAGCATAGTATTTTCAAGTATATTAACATAAGCATGTTGATCCATATTCTCTTTTATCCAATAAATTGGTCCGATTCCGTACCAAGAAAACGATCCCCATAGTTTTATGTTCCCTCCTCCATGTTTTACAGTTTTTTTTGTGTATTGTGGGAGGAATTCTTTGTTCGGAGGTCTTCTAACGTAATTCCGACCATCGGAACCAAATAAATTTATTTTCGTTTCATCCGTCCATAAGATATTCCTCCACCATTTTAGGGCATCAGGACCATCCCAGTTGATATGGTCAGTTGCAAACTTAAGCCGGTTCTTAATATTTTTCTTAGATAAGAGTGGAACTTTCCTGGCGACTCTTCCATTTAAATTATGCTCTTGAAGTCTTCTGCGAACAGTACGTGCACTTACGTCAAGATCTAATTCAATCTTAATGTTTTTAGAAGACTTGAATGGATCTCTTTTTGATGTGTGAGCAATGAGTCGATCAGTTTGGGCAGTCGTTTTTTTCTTTGCTCCACGATTTTCCACATTTGGTTTTGGTTTGAAAGCATTTTCAACCATTTTCTTCGAACAGCCGATAATTCTAGCTATCTCACGTTGAGATTTGCCTTCGTCCCGTAATGTTAAAAATTTTGTTCTTTCTTCCAAAGAACAATGTATTCCGCGTCCCATTTTCACTAAAATTCGACATGGATACATCCTAAATTTGATATTTTTTTATAATATTAACTATTACCTGATAGTACAATAGCAAAAAGGCTGGCAGGAATATCCTTTAAAGAAGAACACTCGAAATAAACACACGTTGGCTCTATTAATCTGACCAGGCAAAATTGACACGTTTCCAGAAAGTGCGTTTCCGCTCACGAATGGAAATACACCTAAAATGAAATAGTCATAGTATGTTGTACTAAACTTATTGTTCAGTTCATATCATAGATGGCGGAAGAGTAAGTGTACAAATTTGTTCTAAAATTTATACAAGAACCATATGTAAAGTCGTGGCTCTATTTTAATGACCACCACTGTATATATATATATATATATATATATATATATATATATATATATATATATATATATATATATATATATATATGTATATATATATATATATATATATATATATATATATATATATATATATATATATATGTATATATATATATAGATAGATATATAGATAGATATATATATATATATATATATATATATATATATATATATATATTTATATATATATATATATATAAATATATGTATATATATATATATATATATATATATATATACATATATATATATACATATATATATATATATATATATATATATATATATATACATATATACTTACATACATATATATATATATATATGTATATATATATATATATATATATATATATATATATATATATATATATATTATCAAAAAAATTCAGTGACTATTTCTCGGAAACGCGCCATCTGATTCAGTCGAAACTTTCAGAATACATTAGCGTATATGCATAATAGGTCCAGGTCTCACTAAATGTCAATTATCTTTAACCCTTTGGCGCCGGCAGCCATTTTAGTGATATTTTGAATATACTATTCCGTCCACAAATAATTTTTGCCAAAATAAAGTTAATAAAATAAATTTTGAACGTGTTTTACATGTGAATCGGATAATAATTTGGAAGTTTTTAACCTCATGTGTGCGCTAGGTGCCTAAAAAAAACACGGGAAAATTTGAAAATTTTTAAATTGCGATAACTTTTGATAGAGCTCTTCAATTATTATGAAACTTTAAGAACGTATTGACGTTATTTAGTTGTAAATTTGTGTAGCTTTTAATAAGCATGTTGGCAGCCCAGCAGCTGGAGCAGGCGCTGAAAGTGAAAACCTTTAAATCATCGAATCTCCTTTCCTTTTTGGAAAAAAAAGCCACTCATAAATAAGTCGTATGCTTTGTCTCCATAGCCAAAGTAAAAAATTTGAAATTTTACAACGAGCACGGAATTCTTTCCCTTTCACTTTCCCAATTTACCTATATTTTTAGCATCAAAAACTTCTGTTCGCGGAAACTCACGATCCGATCATCAGAATTAGTTGAAATTTACAGAATGTATTGGTTTTATGTAGGACCAGGTCTGATAGAAGCGATTTTGAAATGTGGGAAATTTTGTGCCGGTGGTGCCATCTTGAAAAATCACTAAGAAAAATAACTGCGTTCGTCCCTATAAATTCTGATTCAGTAATTCGATTTTAGCAAAATTCACACAGTAGCTGAACCTTAATTTAAACCGCATTTTTAAAAATTTGGTTGAAAAATTCGGTTGGAACTTCCAGCTATGGTAATTTTGGTGTCCTAAATTTTGAAAATTCCTGAAGAAAATGAAGCTCTTTGCCCTATAGCTTCCAGTACAGTCATTGAATCATAACGACATTCAAATGGCACATTAAACTTATAGTAGGCAATATTTAGTAGAAATTTAAGTTCAATACTATGATAGGGTTGCCAGTTTTGGTTGTTTTTGTATTTTGTTTGGCATACCTTTAGTAAGCGATTTTAGTATAGAATTTTCAAATCGTAGTGATCTAATAGTGAAAATAAACACCAAATATTAAAATCTAGGTAATTTGAAAACTTTTGCGAATGGTAACCCTAAATTTCTTTGCATCCCTATAACTTCCAATGCCGTCATCGGATCAATACAAAATTCGCAGAGCAGGTTGACTTTAACGTATGGCAGATGCCACATATTTTTGGCTTTGGTGCTAGCAAAGAGTTGCTAGCACTAGGATATTTTGTTATTTTTGTTCAAATAAATGCTTGCATTAAGTATTTTCATCACAAACATTTGCAATGCAAATAAGGAAACATTGTTTAAATTTTCGAAGCTCTGGACATTTTTCGGATGGCAACCCTAAACACCTTTCTACCGCAGGAGCTTTTGATGAAGTCACCGAAATTAAAATAAGCTTAGATTCTTTTATTACTTAGGGTGTATTAGTTTTAAGTAGAAAAAGTAAGTAGTGGTAGAATACACACTCAAAATCTACACAAATCCTCTACTGTTCTTCGAACATAAGTGTTTCTAGCGGTTCTGATGCGCTAGAGTTTTTCGTAGTAGGATAGCTGCGCAGTTCTAAATTACTGTAATTATTTAATATGCATTGAATTTGAAAAAAATAAGTGACTGAAGCTACATTTCAGTACATACAAGAAATATAAATTTAAAAGGATAATCATATAGTTTGTAGAAAACAATATTACAATAAACATTAAAATGCTACTACTGTTCATCTGAGGCAAAAATACGCTTTTCACTTTAACTGTAAATGCGACGTTTACAGCAATTCTTGTCAAATTTTTCACACTAAGTAACCATTGATTGATTTATTGCACTGCCACCTCATAGATCTATTGTACCTCTTCCACGCTATGTCCTACACGATATCCAAACGTCTTATGAACCTGGCTAAATGACCTCTCCCATGTCCTAAATGAAGCAAAGAGCAGAGCCAATAAGCTTTAACCTACGTCGTCCTAGCGCTGAGCAAGAAGTGAGAAGGTGCTTTAGACTAATAAGCGTAGAACTAAAATCGATCAAAGCTTTCGTCCTTCCGCACAGAGGCCATTTTTCCACAGTATAAGCAGCAATCACGTCGCTAAATTCCTATCCTATGAAGGTATTTGCTTGAGAACCACTTGGCTATCTGATAGCATAGTGCCGACTCTTTCAATGTTTCTTTTATTATTATATGCGTTCGCTTAAGTATGGCAGATAATTTTACTTGTGTGGCAATTGCTGCTAGTTCTCGCCAATCCATCTTATAGCCATCCATATACCATATTTGTGTTGGTTCACGCGAGGGTAGTAGCCCACTCTCCCATTAGTTCTTTGATGGTTCTTTGTGACCTTAGACATTTTCTCGAAGGTTGCTTTTATCTTTATTCGATCATTGAACCTCATAATTTTTCTAGTAGCCTAATTTGTACCTGCAGTCCTGTTTTGTTGCTTCTTGTTGCTGTTGTTCAATATATACAGTGCCGAACAAAACTCTACGTTCACCATTTACTTTAGCGGAAATTTGTTAGTTATGGTATAAATAAAATATTGTGATATTGCAAAAACATTTTATTGGAAGTGCACTAAATATCAGTTTTTACGAAAAAAAAATTTCAGAAAACTAGTTAGCTATTGTGCACGGAGGTGTGTTAAAAAAATATAATTATGAATGAAACAACGGTTTGGTTATTAAATACACGCCTTACGCGACTTTATTAAAATAAAACTTTTTACACTTGATACTTTTTACGATATCTTAGCATAATTCATATAATCAGATAACGTAGCCTCTGTTATCATATTCCACTTCTTCGTTAGATACTCTGCACTGTTGGACACTAACGTGAGGTTTAGTACCTCTTGCTTGTTAACGATCAGAAACGCTGGCTTCTTGCAATAAATGCATCTAAACTATTGCTGAGGAGGAATTATAAAAGTCATTCACCTTAAGCGTTGACCCTACTGCTATCCCCTGTCCTGTATTATTTATCAGCAATTATCAGCTTTTTGTTTTCTGTTTTGAAATAGGCAACCATTACTTTGATGTTATTACCTAAAAACTGGCCTTTATGACTGGAAAACTAGGCAGAGATAAATATGATCTATATTATTTCTCCGTCTATGGAAACCTGTACCTGTCTGCCTCCTCTTGTCTGAGATTAGAGGATTCCGGCCCAAATTAACGTCTTTCTACTAAATATCTTGCTTACTTTTAGTAGGATACAGGTTCGTCTATAGGCAGCTAAACCCACGTTATCAGTGAGCTAGGAACTGATGTAGTTTACTAGTTTCCATGTTGAATCCACCACATTTCATGCTGGTGACTCCTCAGTTGCCTAATTGTCGGCCAACTTTACTTGCCCAAATTGGAAGCTAATGCTGCCGTCTCCATCAGCTATTCTAGAAGCTGAGGTCTGGTCCGCATAGCGCACGTGCCTTTATTCTCTTTGAATAATGTTCTTCAGTGCTAGTCATTACTTTCGCGTTGGAATGCCAGGATCCTTTCTATCGCCAGATTCGGTGCACTGTGGAAGTAGTCAACAAAGTTCTTGAAACTGTGCCAATAAAGAGTCCTGTTCGCTCACTTTTTCTTGACCTTCGACATACAACGTGGGGTTATTTTCACCCCAAGACTTAAAGAATTAATGTTTTATAGAGGAGGTGTACATTTTTTTATGTTTTGTAACAAATGCTTAATAATAGTAAATTTTTATGCTTTATTATTAGCTTCTAATACATAGAATTAAAAAAAAATATATTTGACCACGTTCTATTTAATACATATACTAAACAGATACAATGTTCTATAGGGTAAATCTAACCCCACCTTGTATGGGTGAGGAACTGTTTTCACGTTGTATACCGAGGGCTAAAGACCTCTGTTCTTATCCATCCAGCTGCTGGCCTATCCTTGCGTTGGGAGGAAATAAAGCCTACTTTGCTTGTCATTCAAAGAAAGCAAGGAGCAGCGCCTATCCTACCTCGGCTAGCACTTTTTCCCTGAAAAGTGAAAAGTGCAAAGCTGTGCTCTAAGCTACCTTTTATTAGATTGAGACTGCTGTTTCAAAAAATCTATTAGAGGCTGTGTTCAGAGTCCTGCCAAAGCAAATAAGTACGGCACGTATATATTTTAGTATACTACATGCTAATTCCCTATTTGATTGATAATCGGGGCTTTTAACCATGTAAACATGTGTACTAGCTGCACGTTGGTAAGTTTATACTTCACTTCAATGATGCCATATGTTGTCGATCGCTGCCTTCCACAGTGATTCAGTAGACTCCAACTAGTGCTAATCTTTACCCAAGTCAGGATTATTTGTTTTTCAATAGCGTTAATAGCCAAAAAAAAATCTGCTTACCAGATCCCCAGGTGACCTATCACTACGGGCTGTGGCAGGTTTGACTCACTAAAAAAAGATCACCTACAAGACCATGAAGTTCCAGGTCAAGATCTGACTAAGTATTGCTTCAACCCGGTCGTGCTGACTTTCCTATCAGTAACCACGGACCTCAAAAACTGTCACATCTCATGGGTCAGCAAAGCAACCCGCTCCCACACTATGCGCAGCAATTTCTCAACGTATGTTGAGACTGTGCGCCAGCTCTCTTTGGTTCGTAGCATTGCATTCACGATTATCTCTTGTGTTGCCAGGCCGTTCGTGGACTCCACCTCAGGCCAATGACAAACACGGCGGTTCCACCAAAGCGTTTTCCGAGAGGAAAACCGAGTTGGTTTTCCTCTCGGGAAACGCTTCGCTGGAACTGCCGTGTTTGTCATTGGCCTTACCCATTCTGTTCAGGTATTTCCTGAAGTAACCGTACCCTGCCAAGAATTGATAAAGGTAAAAGTCTACCTCTCCCTAGGTCCGGTTAAGCCAAGGCTCAGCAAGACCCATTAGCTTAGAACTCCAGCGTCTTGTATCTCTTTCACTCCACCGTTGTTGCCAAAGTTGGAAGGGAAGCGTGCTCCTGAGCTCCAGAGCCTCAGTTCTGCCTAGCTCTGAGCGAAAAAGATACCCTTCTTTGCGTTCTCGCGCTCGTAGATCGATCGAGATTACTTGCAATATTACCTTCACAGCCTCCTCTGAGATCTTGCGGTAGCTACAAGCAATTCGCAGGGCACCGCTGAGCTAGAGACTGGCAATGCGCTTCCGGAACTTCTTTAGTTCGGAGCGCATCTCCTCAAATTTCGGCTCCATGTAGCAATATGGAATCGGTCATTACTAGAGCCTCAAAAAAATGTTAAAATTGTTAAAATAACAATTTTTAACATTTTTTGTCGTTTTTCAAAAAAATAACATTTTTTCGCTTTTTCTGACTTTTCATAGGAAATTTAACAATTTGCTGCCATTTTCACACTTTTTATCGTTCATAATTTGTTGAAATAAAATATAGGACAATCATATGAGAGTAAACCGAACAATATTTTTTTTATACCTATACATATATACTCAACAGAAAACTGAGATCGTCAAAGTTTCATTTATTTTCTTAAACAAACAAAGATAAACTTCAATAATAAAATTAATACGAGTTGAAACAAACTGGAACAATTGCTGAATAAGCAATCATTGTTTCATTACAAATTTTCAGTTTCTAAATAAATGAATTAATGTGAGTCAGCTATGAAAAATTTACTCGCTGGCATCAACGAGACCGAATCGAAAAAAAAGTCTATCAAAGAATCCTGATGTAGATTTTTGCACCGACCTACCAGAGGATCACAAAATCAAATCAAATATTGCACCAATGACATCAGTAGATGCGGAACGTTCTTTGTCCATTTATAAATGCATTTTATCCAGTAGACGTCACTCTCCCACTCAATCACACATTGCAATGCTCAATGTCATTCAATACAATAATTTCGTTGACGATCAAGAAAATGGCGAATGAAAAATGATAAGGAGTGAAGTTTTTTCTCAGTTTTTTATGTTTGTTGCTCTATTTTATGAACATCTGAAGTAAATTGATTTAACATTTTTTATAACAATTTTTGATCTTTTTCACAACATTTTCAGCCCATTTTAATAAACATTTTATTGAGGCTCTAGTCATTACCATCAGTAGCCTCCGTCTCGTCTCACTGGGTCCACCGACGTTAGCCATTAGCATACTCACCGAAGTGACGACTACTAGAGCCGTGTCACATGCCCTGCGGCTACGATCCCAATAGGTCAGCTTGGTGTCCAGGGTCACTCCCAGATACCTGCTGGTCTGGGCCTCTATGGAGCCAACTGTCATTGGTATGGCAGTTGGTATAATTCAGGATTATTGATATTATTATTATTACTCACTAGTTTCACTTGCTATTTGACATTTCAATTTTAGGCATTTAATTTGCCAATTCTCCTTTCCACCAAAGCTAGCACTCAAAACACAATCTTCCACAATCAAACGTGACAAATTGTATAATTTTCGACCTTTCAATTATAAGTGTGAAGCTAATGTACGGATGTATGCGCCTATTCTTTTCTTTGTATTCAAAGGAAACTCCAACGGGAATCACTGTAATGCATTTAAGCGAAATGCTTGAAGAAATCATTCTAAACAACTCAAATGTAACACTTGAAAGCCGTTTTCTATAAAGTCCATGATGTGCCTATGAACATTACTCGCAAAAATAAGGGGAAAGGAACTTCCGAGCATATATCGGCTATGAGTAATTTGTGCAATATAAAACAGAAAGATGAAAATATCCGAGCATTGCATATCATCACTGGTAAGTTAGACGTGTAGAATAATATTCATAAAGAACCGTAGCCCATCCGCTACATTGGTGACCCCGATGAAGAATGGGCCTTTCTACACTTGTATTCTTGATGTACTCCTCAAACCGGTTTGACAACAATCACCATTTCCACACTTGTATTCTTCAGCAACGGAACCGTTCATATGCCGATTATGCATATGAATGTGTGCGTGTTGTTGTTTTCTCATTTCGACTTGAGTGTTTCATGAAAAATTCCTGACCCGTGAACCATGTTTATAGTTGTGTTAGTGATTTGCATCAGTTTCAATCAGTTTCAAAAATGATGAAAAATTCTCTCCAAGTGCATCACTTTTTGTAGAGATTTTCCCTCGATTCTTATCTTAGCTTACTGCTACTTAGCTTACTGAGCTTACTGAACTTCTGCCTCTTGCCCAGAAAACCAGTTTGAGGACTGCATCAAGAATACAAGTCTAGAAAGGCCCAATAACATCTCCCAATAAGCGTCGCCTCGGCAGCCGCATCGACTCGCTGCCATGAGGCCTGACGGCTGTCGCCTCGGTAGGCGCATTGCATCGACTCGCTGCCACGAGGCCCGACAGCTGTCGCCACGGCAGTAACACCGGCAGTAACACTGCCACGAGGAGTAACACCGTCGCCTCGGAAACTTCGCCTCAGCAACCTGCACAGCAACAGATCGCCACAACGGCGTTATTTGCCGCAACAGCGTGATAGATACACCGCACCTCATCGTCCTGCCCACATGGCCTGCTGCGACAGTTCAGCCGCCATCGACTCGGTAACAGGCAACATCCTTCCAAGTATCAGTGCCAACACTTGAGGGGGAGTACTGTAGGGTCCACAAGGTTGGCCACCGTGTCACGGTGGTACCAATAGTGCCCGCATCGCGTCGCTATAGTCAGTACGCAGAATTCTCTCTGTCTCTTCATCTTCAGCAGCCGACCGACGAGGTCGTGCCGTGAGCGCGTTCGCAGTATTTAGTTTCCTATTATGTTATATTTAGTTCTTTGTTAATAAATCATTTCTTTATCAATGTGGTAGTCTCAGTGTTTACTTTATTCTATAATCGTAGCCCATCCGCTACAGAACCATGCAAGGGTAGCAGCACGAATTTCCCCAAGATAACGTGTAATGTGAAAATACGCTGTTGAAATTTCCAATGAGGTTCGCAATTACGCAGCAAGCATTATCTACACATTCTGGGTCATGCAGAGGTATGATCGGCAACCGATCCAAGCTTCAGTAAGCTCTTGTTCTAGATGACGGGAATGCGAGAATACGATGTCGGGCTTTCCAGAAAGCGCTTTTTATAAAGCTATAATACTAAAAGTTTCAAGTTACCCTTGCCTGCCTAGGACATCCAATGTTGAAAAGAAATAAACCGGGTATGGATCTGTAATGCTTGTATGCATTATAGGGAATGCTTACGGAGAATATGTTTATGCATTACTTTTCCTGTTGGGCAGGTTTTTCCTGTCCTGTTTCCTGTTGGTTAGCAATTCGCTTCAAATCAAATATATAATAAAATTTTGCCGATCGCGTTTTCATTCCGCTCTGCATATCGCCACATTTTTTAGGAGCGAGTTTCTCTGATGCGTAAACATACACTCTAAAAAGTGAATCTAAAATTCATTGATAAAAGTAAATATATTCATTTTTTTTTTAAAAATAACGAGTCACAACTTTTTTTACACATTGCATGTGTATTTTTTGCATTTACGTCATATCAACTGAATAATAAATAGCGTTTTCTAAACCTTAGCAAAAAGAGTGTAAATTTACTACTTCGCTGCTCACATTTACACCAAAGCTGTAAAATTGTATCATTTGCTCGAATTTGACTTATTATTGATGTAACATTGATTTGGCTAGACTGAACGAGTATGATCATTGCTTTGAATAGCAGCAGTTAAGTGTCAGTCTTTTCGTGTAATAAGTGTAAAAGTGTAGCTATAAGTTAATTAGAAGTGTAGCTATAAGTTAATTAGAAGTGTAGCTATAAGTGCTATAAGTTAATGTGCATAATGTATATATCTGATTAAAATAAATTATAAACTTATAGGAATTGTAAAACGTTTTTGTATTTGACAAGAAAAATATTTCTATTTTGCTTACTTGATTTGATAAGACTCTCGCCTTTTTTAACATTTAAAGTTACCTATTTAGAGTCTTTTGCTATGATATTTAATTTTGAGGTAATATTTCATGTTATGTTATGTTATTTCATGTTTGAGGTAATATTTCATTAAATTTTTTCAATTTTATTGAATGATACTTATCTAGAGGTTAGCTGAAATAGCGCAAACTTCCTAAAATTGTCCGCAATAGATACTTTTTGATGTCATTTGTTTGATAAAACTTTCTTTAGGTGCGTTTTTCGCACTCTTGGGCAGGTGAAGTTACCTAAACTTAACCTGCGCAAGAGTGCAAAAAAACGCGCCTTTCTTATAGTTTTTTTTAAACATTTTTATGGGCATTCACGAATAAATTGCGCTTATTACCCCAAAAGACTCGTAAAAAGTAGCCTTTGTTACATAAATTTCATGCGTTCCATCCTACATTTACGTCTTTTCAGGGTAAAATTACACGATTTACTCGTAAAAAAAATTTACACATTTAAGACGTAAAATATTCTTTGTACGCACTTTTGTAAATTTACATCTTTGATAGTAGGAAACCAGTTCCTACTATTGTAAGGGTAAAATTCAACCAAAATTTGTTAGTTGTAAGACGTAAAATATTCTTTGTACGCACTTTTGTAAATTTACATCTTTGATAGTAGGAAACCAGTTCCTACTATTGTAAGGGTAAAATTCAACCAAAATTTGTTTGAGTGTACTCTCCGTAAGCATTCTGTATAATGCATGGAACCATTACATATCCATACCCGATTCATATCTTTTTAAGGGAAACTTTGAGCTTTCAGCTTAATAGCTTTATAACAAGAACTTTCTGGAAAGCCGGATATCGTATTCTTGTATTTCCGTCTTCTAGGGGGAATGCGTATTGAAGCTTTTATTGGCGGCCGATCATATCTCTGCATGACCCGAAATGTGAAGATAATGCTTGCTGAATGCTTGCGACGCTCATTGGATATTCCAACCAGCCACTGGACACGGACGGTATAACTTTCCACCATTAGCCCCTTCAATCCTCTCGCGCACAAAGCATGTTAAAAATGCCTAGCACTCATAGTCAAATTGGAGGGGAACTACTTGGATTTGACCCGATTTGACAATGAGTAGCTAAAAAATTACTACCATCCCCTTCAATGTAAATCTTATGGGCATGTCCACACCATTTCTACTACCTCACTGATTTCAACAGCGTATTCTCGCATTACTACGTTACTAGGAAGAATTTGTGCTGCTGCTTGGACCGGCGGCCAAGCTTACCCCTGCATGACAATTAGTAGTATCATATACATTTTACTTACCCGTAATGATTTGAAATGCTCTGAAATTTTAACCTTTCCATTTTGTATAACACACATTACCCATAGCCGATGTATGTTCGCAAGTTCTTTCCCTTCATTTTTGGGAGTAATGTTTATATGCACATCATGGACTTTACAGAAAACAGATTTCAAGCGTTACATATGTGTCTGTCTTATCTGAGAATTTGCGCTTCATGCATTCTACTTGAAAGCATAACAGCGATTCCTATTGGGTCATTTCATATTTATTTCTCTTATATCTGTGGTGTCGATGCTAGATCCAGTTACTTGCAGCCTGAATAAATGATAGTAGGTATACATGCAGGATTCAAAGATCCAAAGATTGAAATTTGAATCATGTAATGATTGAAATTACAAGTAAAATAACTCAATTTTTACTAATGTTCGAAGAACATACTGAACATACTGTTCGAAGAACATACAACATACTACTATATATATATATATATATATATATATATATATATATATATATATATATATATATATATATATATATATATATATATATATACAGTAGAATCCGCTTATAACGAATCCGCTTAAAACGTCTGACTGCTTATAGCGACTTAGTTGAATCGGTTTGGTTGGTTTCTCATACAATACTATTACAAAACGTTCGCTTATTACGACTCCGGTTATAACAACAAACCGTTTATAGCGATGTAATTTACCTGAATTTAGTTCTTAATTGTCCGGTTATAACGACGAAATTTTGTTGTTATTCCGTAAGGTCAAGCAGTCGTGTCTCAGTTGATCGTTTGTTTATTGTTTCCCCGCAATTCCGAGCCACTAACCCAGATGCCGTTCCTTGTCTTATTTGTATGCATAAAAATGTCAACCGCTAAAACACGAAAAGGTTTTACTATTGAAGAAAAGATTGCGATAATTCAACGTTTAGAAGCAGGTGAATCAAATGTGACTATTGCAAAGGAGTTTGGTGTTTCTCACTCTACCATATCAACAATAAAGAATAGCAAATGAAAGATTGAAGAGCTGTACAATAATAACGTTTTGATTCCCAAGCGAATTCGGGCGTCCACACAGGATCAAGTGGATCAAACATTGCTTCAGTGGTTTAAAGTGCAACGAAACTGGGGAATACTATTTTACAGCATAAAGCCCAGTTATTTGCTTCGCGATTCAATGTACCGAATCTCACATGTACACCAAGTTGGATCAATCACTTCAAAATTAGACACAATATTGGTGTACGGCAAGGTAAGTGGAGAATCAATGTCGGTAAGTCTAAATTATGTTAGTGATTGGCTTTGTACCGTTTGACCCAATTTGCCTGCAAGTTTCACAAACGACCGAATCTTTAACGCCGATAAAACTGGATTGTTTTATAGACTAACACCAGACAAAACTTTAAAATTTTAAAATCAAAATGTGTGCTGGTGGAAAACTATCTAAGGAAAGGATAACGGTCATGGTTGCGGCGAACACGAATGGCACAGTTAAAAGAAACTTATCGTGCAAAATATTATCACTGAAGGGGTGATCGAATCATAGCATCGAAGAAACTCTCAAAGCTGCTGACACTCTTAATTTCTTCATACATTCTACTTACGAAGATGACGAAACAATATTAACAATGTCTCTTTTTATTAACTTAATACCTAATTCTTATTATAAGCCAATCAGAAACAGAGTAAAATACACTCTTTTTTAGCTGCTATGTAATTTATATCTGGAAGCTTACAAAACTTTAACATGTGTCTCACAATCTGTAAAACAACCTTACTTAGTGTTTTTCCAATAAATTAGTTTTTCTTATGATAACATCTTGTGTATCGTTTGTATTTACTTTAATATGTGGTTTGGTATGTAACCAAGTAGTAATATGAGTAAAATGTATAGGTACATTGCGAAAATCGCTTATAACGTCGTCCGGTTAATACGACGGTAAACGTGCGGTCCCTTGGCCGTCGTTATAAGCGGACTCTACTGTATATATATATATATATATATATATATATATATATATATATATATATATATATATATATATATATATATATATATATATATATATATATATATATATATGTATATATATATATATATATATATATATATATATATATATATATATATCAAAAAATTTCAGTGAAAAAATCTCAGGAACGCGCCATTCGATTGAACTGAAATTTTCAGGACACGTTGGTGTGTATGCAAAATAGTGCCAGGTTTCACAAAAAGTAAACAATCTTTAACCCTTTGGCGCCGGCGGCCATTTTAGTGATATTTTTAATATACCTATTATTCCGTACACAAATAATTTTTGCAAAAATAAAGTTGACCAAATAAATTTCGAAAGTATTTTTCATGTGAATCGGATAATGTTTTGGAATTTTTTAACCCCATGTGTGCGCTGGGTGCCTAAAAAGAGAACGGGAAAATTTGAAAATTTTTAAATTGCGATAACTTTTGACAGAAATATTCAATCATTACGAAATTTTCAGGACATATTGGTATTATTTAGTTGTACATTTATGTGGCTTTTACTGAGCGTGCTACCCTGTAGCTAGGGAAGCACTGAAAGTGAAAACCTCTAAATCATTGTTTCTCTTGAAAAAATGCCGTTTCTTCAAAAAAAAGCCACTCATATGTAAATCTTGTGCTTTGTTAATATAGACAAGTAAAAAAATTTGATATGGTATAACGGGCACACCTGGTAACCCTTGCCCAATTTACCTATATTTTTAGCATCAAAAATTTCTGTTCACGGAAACTCACGATATGATAAGCAGAATTAATTGAAATTTGCAGAATGTATTGGTCTTAAATAGGACCAGGTCTGATAGAAGTGATTTTGAAATGCAGGCGATTCTGTGCCAGTGGTGCCATCTTGAAAAATCACTAAAAAAGATAACTGCTTTTAGCCCTGTAAATTCTGATTCAATCGTTCGATTTTGACGAAATTCACACAGCACCTTACTTCAAACTAGGTTTGTTAGAAATTTGGTTGAAAAATTCGGTTGGAGCTGCCAGCTATGATAATTTTGGTGTCTTAAATTTGAAAAAATAAAAATTTGGAAGTGAAAACATTCAAACCATCGAATACCCTAAAAAATGTCCGTTTCTTGCAATAAAACCAATCTGTATACAAATCTTATGCTTTATCTACACGTTCAAAGTAAAACTTTGGAAATTTCATGTCGGACAAGAACGGTAACCCTTTCCCAGTTAACCTATATTTGTAGCATCAAAAACTTCTGTTCACGGGAACTCACGAGCCAATAATCAGATACCATTGAAATTTACAGAATGCATTGGACTTAAGAAGGACCAGATCTGATAGAAGCGATTTTGAATTGTGGGTAACTCTGTGCCAGTGGTGTTATCTTGAAAAATTACAAAGAAAAAAAACTGCTTTTTGCCCAATGAAATGTGAATAAGCTTTAGAATTTGCATGAAATTGACACAGTAGCTGAACCTTACTCTAAACTTAGTTTGGTGGAAATTTGGTTGAAAAATTTGATTGGTGCTGCCAGCTATGGTAATTTTTGTGTCTTTGGTTTTGAAAATTCACTCAGGAAAATAAAACTTTTTGCCCTTTAACTTCCAGTGCAGTCATGAAATCAATACAATTAATGGAACCTATTATAAACATCATTCAGGCCAAATTTGGTTGAAAAGCCACGATAGGGTTGCCAGCTATTGTTGGTTTTGTGTTTGTTTGCAAAATTTTTATTAAGCGGTTTTATCGTAGAATTTTCAAATGGTAATGATATTGTAGTGACAATAAACAGCAAATATTAAGTTATTGATTATTTGAAAAAACTCGCTGCAGGTAACCCTAAATTTCTTTATACTCCTATAACTTCGAATGTAATTAAACAACGTGAAGCAGATGTGATATATTCTTGGCTTTGATACTGGCAGAAGGTTGCCAGCACGAATCGGTTGTGCTACTTTTGTATCAATAAATGCTTACAGTTAGTGTTCATACCGGAAACATTTACAATGAAAATAAATAACCAATGTTTCAATTCCCAAAGCTCTGCAAATTTTTCGGATCGCAGCCCCAAACACCAACTTCAGTTACAGTGCTGCAGGCATTGAGCATTTTCTTCATTGATGTTATATGAGATGCTGCTTTCAAATTTTGTGAAATAAGCAACTGATAACGAATATAATTAACCCGTATTTTGCTCTCATAAACGTTGAAATTCATGCCAGTGGTAAAATCTGAAACCTTCCACCATATGAGTTATAATGCATTCTTGAGACCATAGTAAAACGTGGTGTTTGAAATAGTTTGGCCGTAACAAGCAGCTCATGTGGGGGAATATGCACTCAAAACCTGCACAATTCTTGTACTGTTCTTCGAACATTAGTGTTTCTAGCGGTTCAGGTGCGCTAGAGTTTTTTTACTTATATTCCCATGAAGTTTAGAGGCAATTTCGAATATGACATTGTTTTTTGTTGTTGGAATAAACGCAAGCTTCTTTTAACATCAAGGAAATCATCATTAGCAACGCTTTCTGGAGCGGCACTGGCTGCAGAATGACAATATATATCTTCAAATATGTCACGTAGTCCCTTTAACGAAGAATTCGCAAAAGCTCATTTGCTGTCGCTTTGAATCCCCCTTCTACTTCGGCCTCCTTGATCACCATATATTTGAATTTCAGAACCCGATAAGTAGTTTTGGTTCCTCGAAAAATTCTTTGTTCACCTCCTCTTGCGTAAATTTTAAAATTACTCCCAATTTATTCCAACTTTTTTTTCGATTTTTCGATCTGCGTTTATTTCGATTTAGATTTTTTTTGGATTGAATCCAGATTCTAACCGGATTGAATCTTGCATGTTCATATACGTACTATGAGCCATAATATTTATTTTTCCAGTCAGAAACCAATAGGCCCTAAATATTATTGATGAGATCATATTAGGTATATCTAAATTACGGTTATGCTTTAATTATACCAGTTTCAGCCGTTTCTTACATTATTTTCGATTATCTTTCATACCAAATTAATAAAGTAGTTCATATTTTATGTTTCTGCATCAAGAAAACTAAGTTCTTTCGTTGACTGTCTGTGAATTTAACGAGACTATTACAATTTATATTGCTACAATTTTATTGTTATTTCAAGTCCTGAAAACTTATCACCGTAGCCTCCTACAACTGGTTGTTAAAGCGCTCATAGCTTTTATATCATTCTTTGAAATTTTCAAAAGATTGAATCGTGAATAATCGGTGACAATAATTGACAATTCTCAGTTCTTGAATGAAAAATCGTGTCGTTAAACAATGGTAATTATTCATGTGATCTATTATTCATATCACTCGAGCGTATCCATTAAGCGTTAATAGATGTCATTTGCATATCTCAATCACTTCGTCGCATGAATCATTTGATATATTTCAGACGAGGTGAGATTTGAGCTCGACCTTTAATGTGATGGCAGGACACTTTAATGTCTTTGCATTTTCACACCAACTAGATATAATTTCCCGGTCATCTTGCGAGAAAAGTAGCTTGATAGTCGTAAAAACTTCAAAGTCCGTTTTGACTGGGTCAACAAAACCTTGTTAGGCGAACTGATGTACAACATACTAACTTACCTACTTCCAAAATATTTCCATGTTACATTTTCAATTGAAACGATGCCTTCAGTTTGGCTCGCAGGTCGAAAGTTGTTTAATATTTCGTATTCATCATTTCCATGTTAACCATATCATAAACAAACACCACACAAAGCTATCCATCTTTCGACGCTATACTTTAAATAAAATTGATTGACATTCGTGCTGTTCTTTTTTTTGCAGGAAATCGAGAAGTGAATTGGATTCCTTGGGCTCACAGCGGTAAGTTATTTTCTTTTTCGTCTTTTTTTATCGGTTCCCTCGCTAAGGATAATATTTTAAGTTTGAAAATCTGAAAGCAAACATAAAGCGAAAATTTGATTGAGATATTCTGTATCCAGGAATATCTATTTCTATTCGCCCGAGCTGAAGGAGAATAGACGTTCAAGTAGGATGAGGATTATACGGGCTTTAGAATGATAGCAGTGAGTGAGTTTATACAGATACCCAACATATTTCGAATTGTGTGTTATTCTATCATTTCACTTGTATGCACACGATGATCTAAATTCAGATTGTGAATTTTCTTCAACTTGATTTTCGTTAAACCATATGATTTTTTAGTAAATATTGCTGGTAAAAAGCGCCACATCATTTCTCGGATGAAAAGTGCTAAATAAGAGTAGCATATGCTTTCAACTTAACAAAGCAAGTGAACATGAATAAACGAAACCAAACGTTGTCTTTGACAAGACAGATATATTTCTAATAGAAATATGTTCATGTCCAGGTTTTTGAGTAAACTTATAGATAATGATCCTTTCAATAAGCTGGGAATATTAGGCGCCTGTTTTCATTTGGTACAAAAATTTTTTACATTATAATTACAAAAACAAAAGACTTCATTTTCCCCGTAAATTCAAGTTGAATTTTTCAAATTCAACTGCTGATACTTAAAGACCAATTTATCATTGATAAGCTAGATATAATTCAATTTCTTGAGAGATATATCTATTTCGTGGGTAATTTGCCCTCTTCTTCAGTGTCTATCATTGTTGAAGAAGAGCGCACATTGAAGAAGGCAGATTGCCCTCGAAATATCAATATACAAAAAAGCATTCGCACACGTGTGACATCATACTCTATTATGTTAATACAGCTAAGATAATTACATTTTCATGACAAAAAGCGTCGTTTATTTCTGCCACAGCATTACTTTCTTAATTCACATTTAAAAACAAGTACTTTTTTGTAAGGTTATCGCCAAGAACTTCATCATCATCAACGTGGCACAACAGCCCGACGTCGGGCCTTGGCCGCCTGGATCTATTTCCTCCAATTGTCGTGGTCACGTGATCGCGTCCTCCAGTCTTAGAGCCCCAATAGTTGCCCGGCGTCCGCATACACTGAGCTCTCCCAACGAGCTCTTGGTCTTCCTCTTGGCCTCGCTCCGTCGACTCGTCTTGCGTTCATGACCCGTTTTGGCATGCGATCGTCATTCATGCGTTGCACGTGCCTAGCCCACTGTAACAGTTGTAATTTGACGATGTTGGAGACTTCCAGCTCATCGTAAAGTTCGTACAACTCATTGTTGTACCGGATGCGCCATCCATCTCGGTCGTGAACAGCCCCGAAAATCCGCCGTAGAACTTTCCGTTCGAAGGTGTCGATCCTATTTTCGGAGGCTGGGGTCAAGGTCCATGTTTCGCAACCATAGCACAGCACAGGTCGTATGATTGTTTTATAAACGCGGAGCTTAGTTTTTCTGTGCTCATATTTCGATTTCATAATGGGGAGGACCGAGAAGAATGTCTTATTTGCTAGTTGTATCCGTCGCTTGATTTCGTCAGTTTCGTTGGCGTCACTCGATAGTTGTCCACGAATTTGATGCAAAGGTCCCCTACGTTGATGGTCATGTGCGCTGGCGTCCTTGTCCTAGATTGCATCATAACTTTCGTTTTGTCCTCGTTGATTCGTAGTCCAACTTCCTTTGCTGCGGTGTCAAGTCTAAGCAGAAGTTCTTCTGCATCGGTCAATTTTCGAGCCATGATGTTAATGTCATACGCGTACGCTGCCAATTGTGTCGACTAAAAAGTAGCGTGCCGCTGGTGTTCAGGTTCATTGCCCAAAGAGCGAACTCAAGTACCAGGTTGAAGAGCGTGGGTGCTATTCCATCGCCCTGCTTCAGGCCACTCAGAGTTTAAAAAGGATCCGTCAATCTGTTCTGGATCCGGACTTGCGAGACGGAGTTGGTCATCGTCATCTTTACAAGCCTCACTGATTTGGCCGGTATGATGCTATATAGAGTGTCTCGGTTGATGTTGTTTTATGCTTGTTTACAGTCGACAAAGATTTGGTATACGTCGACGTCGTATTCCCAGCACTTTTGCAAAATTAGCTTGACCGTGAAGAGCTGGTCGATTGTCGAGCGACCAGATCTGAAACCGCCTTGATTTCTTCCGCGAACGGTTTAATCCTGTACTCCAGAATTTTTGACAGAAAAAGAACTTACACTACCAATATTAAGTTAAAGAAAAGCCAAACAAAAACGCATTCACACAGCAGTATTCCCTGAATAATAATACTTTCGATTAGCTTCCGACTATATTCAGTCGTATTGCAATCAGTTCAGCGGTAATGATCAAAGTCTTTACAGCAAATAAATTTCTAAAGTAAGTAAATTTGTAGCTGCGTTACATTAAAACGAAAAAAAAAGTCTTGCGCATCAGAAACGCTAGAAAACTAATTTTCGAAGAAGCTATCTTCGAGGAATTTAAAAATGTTTGAAGACGTTATACACTTCTTTGTAGTTTCATATCAACCATTTCTTACTCAAAGGAACAAAAATCATTTTCTGACAGCATTTTCTGACAGCATTTTCTATAACACAAATGATGAAAATGTTCAGTGCTGGCAATATTTGTCTAATACAGCAACAATAAATCTACCAGAACATGCTCGTGCTTAATCAACCAATCCTTTGAATTTCGTTTTCATCCGAGGATGTCACCGAAAGTTTCAGCGATTAAACTATGTCTGGGGTTGCCATCCGTAAAATTTCCAAAACTCAGAAAATTTAAATATCGGTTGCTTATTTTATTGTAAATGCTTTGCTTATGAATACAAAATGGAAGCATTTTCTATTTACGAAATTGTCCGGTGCTGGCAATCATGTGCTAGCACCAAAGCTGCTTCACGTTGTGTTAAACCCACCCAATGAATTTCGTTTCGATTGAATGGCTGCGCTGTAAGGTATAGGAGTGAATTTAATTTTAGGGTTACCATCGTCCAAACTCTTTAAATTTTTGAAACGTAAATATTTGTTGTTAATTGTCATTGCAGGATCATTCCCATTTGGAAATTTTATGACAACATCGCTCGATAAAGAAATATAAATAAATTACGAAATTCATCATAGCTGGCAGCCCTTTCACGGTTTTTCAACGAAATTCCTAAAGAATTAGAAACGCAACAATATATGGTTATCACATGAATTTCGTTTTAATTTCGTTACTGCATCGGAAGTTATAGGGAAAAATCTTTATTTTCCTGAGCAAATTTACAATATTTAGGAGACAAAAATTGCCGTAGCTGGCGTCCCTATGCTAGTTTTTCAACCAAATTTCTAAAAAAATCTATCTTAGAGTAAGGTTCAACTACTGCGTGAATTTCGTTAAAATCAGGTGGCTAAATCGGAAACTATAAGCCAAAAGCCAGTTTTTTTTTCAGCGATTTTTCCAAATGGCACCACTGCACAGTGTTGCCCGTATTTCAAAATCACTTCTATCAGACCTGGTCCTAGCTAGTTTCATCATGTCCTGTAAATTTCATATTGATCGCATAATCCGATCGTCAGATCTCAGTGCTGAAAATAGAGGTAATTTGATCACGGGTTGCCGTTCTTGTTTACCGCGGAATTTTGAAATATATTATTTGACTTGGTGGACAAAAGTCAAAATTTATCAATGGTTTGAATTTATTTTCAAAAATCAAAAATTTTTCAGAAAGATAGATGATTTGAAGGACTTGTTTTTAGGAGCCTGCATTAGCTACAGTGTTGCCCGGACAGTCTTCAAAATCCACTTGTGTTAAATTCTAGTCTACATCAATACGCTCTAAAAATTTCACCATGATCCATTATTTTTCTAAGAAGTTATGACAAATCGAAATTTGAAAAAAAATTCTTGCCTACTTTTAGGCACTCAGTGCCTACACAAGGCTCAAAATTTCCATTTCTTTATCATAAACAAACTAAAAACATAATAAGTTTTCATTTTTGGTACTTTTTTTTAACAAAAAATTACACTGCTTGGAAATATAGGAGTACCTGAAAATTCACCAAAATGCCCGCTGCCGCCAAAAGGTTTAAGATATCTGAATTCTAACAAGTCATGGACCTACCTGTTACATACATCTATGTTTTCCGAAAATTTCAGTTCAATCGGATTGGCCACTCCAGAGATTATCCCCCTTAACCATTTTGCTGATATATATATACATATATGACGAATTTTCGGCGAAGCGAGTTTAATACTAATTTTCTTCGTAAATTAGTAATAAGGAAAGTACGGCAGATGAGAGAAAAATAATCCTGAATTTATACAATAAAAGCAAAATTATTACGTGAAATCAGTGAAATTGTTGAAAGACCAAGTTTGATCATCAAAGGCATCATTGACAGGTACTGTGACAAGACAAGTCAACAAAATTGACCACGACCAGGTCGACCAAAACTCTTTACCAACCAAAAACAATCGCAGAATATGCAGTCTAACTAACGGGAATCCCAATATTATAGTTTCCGGGAACTAATGGGAACCCAATATGCAAGTTTGAATAGTCAAATTACAAAAAGAAAATTAAATGTAACCAATAAGAAATGATTCGCTTGAATTCGCCAAAAACGATACTACCATCAAAAAAGGAATATAATTCTGAGTAAAAATTATGTTTGCAAAAAAGCTTATTGAATATTTTTCAATCAAGTGTCTGGCGTGGAGTGTCGTGGAAGCCGAATATCGGATTACGAGGGTGGGTGAATAAGTTCGAGGAATGAGTAGGTAAGTCATTGATGAGCATAGTTCAATAAGTAGTTATGAGTTTAGAAATTCATCATAAGGATAAATAGCGAGTTTTATTTCAATCGAGCTATTAGTATTTGAACTATCGTCGACCAAGCAACTCAATCTAGAATAAAGTTTGAAATATGAAGAAAATCGAGTACTGCACTGTTATATAGTTCCTTACCAAACAAGGAAAGTCGGCTCAGACTAACATCAATTCAACAAGGCATTCGAATTGCCGTTTGCTGGTTACTTTTGGCCTAATAATTAAAACCAAAAATTTTAGCGAAACACACAAAAACATTAATATACACGAGGAGACACTGAAGGACACACTAATGAAATGCACCAAAAACATAAGCCACCCCCAAAATTAACACAAAACCAGAGAAACACAAAGGTACCAGCCAAACATCTATCGGTAAAATCGTCAAACGGCTATGTAGAACACGTAATCGAGTTTAGCCGCATGATTCAAATTAAAATATATAATTATCTTCAGAATAAAATGTACATACTTTTTTTCCATAATAGACTATCTAAAATTCGTCAAAATTCTTCTTCGTCTTGTGAAAATCTCAATTTCTAGTACACTTGTGTTCGCAGTCACTTGATAATATCGAATGACTGAAAATCTCACCTCACGTGATGCTCGTCACTTCACGTGACTCTCATGTAGCAAATACATATTGGCCGAGGCCAGGCGAGCCGAAGTCAGACGAGGCCGCCAACATGTGGACGGCATTTGACAGCTCGTCACGAATCGCCTTGACTCGTGCCCAAAACCCATTCCGATCGGAAGTCGCACGAGCGCCGGCGAGTCCTGTCAAAGTCGCTTGTCTGGACCGTCCCCACGCTCGGGCTCGCCAGATTTCGCCTGGGCTCAGCCAGTATGTATTTTCCACATCAGAATAGCCAACAGATCGGAAACGTCACTTGAGGTGAAATGACAACACCTCACGTGACTCTCAGAATACGAAATCATGAGAGTCATCCCATTCGTCACGTGAGGTGACTCTAGTTTAGGCGCATCGCAATAACGCGCAAATTGTAGCAAAAATATTTTTATAATATGCCTTGTATAAGTACATATGTCTATTTTTTAATTAGACATTGCGGATAATATGCAATTACGCACTACATTTGGTCACGTATCATGCATTTGCATTCAAGTAGAGACATATGTACATACATATAGCATATGTCCACAATCATCATACTCTATCTACAGGTATCAAAGTTTTCCCGGAACATGATTAAAGCTCATCTCAATCAACGTCAGATCACTCTTTGCACAATTGATTTCTATCCTGTAATCGTTGATGATACTTTCACTGAGCACTTGAATCCGATTAAGGATTACACCTCTTCACGTAACAATCTCACATAAGAGGAATCAAGTTGATTTCTGTCAATTCGCTGAATCAATTGCGATCGGAATCTTCTCCGAACTCGTTAGTTCACGAGGAAATTTTAATCAAAATTGGCATTGGCAAATGTTGAAAACAGTTGAAATGTTCGGAATAAGCTGCGGTTAAGCTAATTAGACTTTTGGATGCTAATTCAATTAACAACCGACGTACATTATCTCAGTGGATGGTTGAAAGTAATTAGATATGATAATAACAGAACTGTTGCATTGGTTTTGTTTTAAATGGGCTTGTACGTGCCTGTTTATTTATTATGGTCCGGGGAAATTTAACATGGTGCTTCGGAAAAATTAGGGGAAAGCTGCATTTTGGTATGAGCCTTGATACTGGCGTGTTGAACAAAATGTCAAAAGTCCCCATCGGTCCGAGTGCTGCGTTACTTTTTATACGGGGTCAAAGGTCACCAAAAGTGACCTTTCCTAAATATATCAGTAACGGTCACGTCTTCAGAAAAACAATATATGACGAATTTGTAGCTTAGAAAATTTCCGACAAAAACAATATTATAACTTTTTCTTGTAACCATAACGATTTTTAGATATACTGATCTAAATATTTGCTACTAACAGCATCCTCTTTATAAAGGCGGCTTTAGATATGCGGTGTTTGTCAAACACCGAACACCTAGTCAAGTAATTTGGTTTGGTGCTTGCGGAATGACATGCACAGTGAATTAGACATTCAGACATTGCCGAATGGTCGCTAAAACTGGTAGATGAACGAGCTGCGGGGATCCGACACAGTGCTCGTCTACTTTGATGTGAGTTGAAAGTTCGACAAACTACGGGAATAGCGAGCACCCGATGTTTGTACTTGGCCTAGGGCAAGCACTAGGCGAGCAATCCAACCACACATGCGAAGTTTGCCAAACTAGGTGCTCGGTATTTGACAAACACCACATATCTAAAGCCGCCTTAAAGTCGGCTTAAGACAACGCAAGACGAGACGAACATATACAACCATGAGTATGCGGCGGAATTCGCACCCACGGCTGTAGATCGCTGCTTCGGACTGACGTCATAATGAGCAGAGCTATCGACCCCTCAAGTGCTGAGCAGGGTTGTGACTTGGTCAATGCAACCTACCCGGAAAATTATCCATGCAAAATGTTACCCAAAAATAAGCTAGGGAAATAATTACGCCCCATAATAGTTAATGTTCAGTAGGTACTTTTTAATACTATTACACATTTCAAAAATGTCTTTTTGCAGAAAGCTTAGTGATTGTATAGGCAGTAAGACGGTGGTGTTAGTGTCTTTTGACAGGTTGGCTAAAACATCGTTTTTATATGATTCCCTGTTTTATTTAAAAGAATGTGGTTATTTTATGACTTAGTTATGCTTAGGATTTAAAGTATTTATTGAAAAATGAGCCGTACAGATTATTACAATAAGTTTGAAATAATATGAGTCGAAAAGAAGATTAAATAAATCAACTAACGATGATTAAATTCAATTGGAAAGAATAAGAAAAAAAAATGTTTGCTGACCCTATTTGACAGCCAAACATGAAAAACTTAAACCAATGGAGGCCTGAACATATTGTGCCTGAATAGCGTTTAAATATTTTATCATTAATAATAAATAAGAAAAATTCATAATGAAATGAGTTTAAAAATTTATAAAGAACCACGATTTCGTCTAGTATGCTCTAGAATTTTTTGTGATTTTTACTGAAGTGAAGTAAAGTAAAGTAATCCCACAATCACCCATGACAACCCACGAACGGGTCTAGGGGTTGAAACTGGTAAAGAATTTCATCAGAACTGATTAATTCAGATACCTATTGAGAACTAGTTGAACTCAAAGCTTGGTACGCGGACTCTCGTCCGAACCTAGATTTAAGCCAGGGATCTCATACACAAGAAGCTAGTGCTCTATCAACTGGGTTACTCAAAGGCTACTTTTCATGAAGCTTAACATTAGTTGCCATTTTTTACTTGAAGGGGACTACGGGAGTATACATTTCTTCACTTTTATCAATTTGTTGGTGCATTTTTTACCCAGAATGTCATAACAGCTAATCATTGACGCCTTTGATGTTGCTATCGAATTTGCCCGCGAGCAACAAACCAATGCAAATTGGCTACCACTCGCCTATTACCAATGAAAACTTAAAAATGCTGAAATGAAATGTAGCGTATAGTCAGGGGAAATTTAACATGGTGCTTCGGAAAAATTAAGGGAAAGCTGAATTTTGGTGTGAACTTTGGTACTGGCACGTTGAACAAAATGTCAAAAGTCCCCATCGATCCGAGTGCTGCGTTACGTTTTATACGGGGTCAAAGGTCACCAAACTCACAAACATTCCAAGTCTTAATCAAAATCGGATAACATTAATATGCCTTTGAGAAAGAAGATGCGGTTAGTAGCAAATGTTTAGATCAATATATCTCAAAAACGGTTATGGGTACAAGAAAAAGTTCTAAAATCTTTTAGTTGTTGGACATTTTCTAAGCTACAAATTCGTGATACATTGTTTTTCTGAAGATGTGACTGTTACTGAGATATTTAAGAAAGGTCACTTTTGGTGACCTTTGACCCCGTATAACAAGTAACGCAGCACTCGGATCGATGAGGACTTTTGACGCTTTGTTCAACGTGCCAGTACCAAAGTTCACACCAAAATTCAGCTTTCTCCTAATTTTTCCGAAGCTTCGCCTTTTTTATGTAAGATTTCACTGGACTAGTATACGATTGCGAGCCTTTCACTATGTAAAGCAGCATTAAGCACTTTCGACAGAAGGAGTGTAATTCATTTTTAAGGCAGATCACAAACCTTAAATCACAAACCTTCAAAAAACGGCAAAAAATATCGCCTAGACAGATCAGAGACTTGAGTTATATCTCACAGCTTTGCACCAAAATCGTCCAAAGAAACATTGTGGCGGACACACTTTGAAGCTATCAGCCTGCCAACATCAATAACCACCCCCAAATTTATTGCTGAGTAGAAAACTGAAAGCGAACCACAAAATTTACTCATCGAAAATAAAACATCGCTCAAACTGCACCCGTTGCCAATAGAAAATCATGGAGAGTTATACTGCGGTACAGCGGCTAGTCAAATGAGACCTTTTGCAATTGTATCCTGGATTATTTTCGCAGATATTCGCATCCAAGAGCGCACGCAATGATTCAAGCTGTCAAGAAAAAGTTCGTTTGGCATGTATGCGAATAGACATCAGATTGTTTAAATGATCTTGCCAAAAGGTTACAGATACACAAAAAACTAAATTCAATCATTCTCAATGGCTGAGAAACACTTCCAACTAGTGCACCTGAACCTGAACCTCATTGAACCCTTAATACCGTTTAATGGATGCCGCTATTGTCTGACGATGGTTTATATGTTCCTTGATTGAACAGTAGAAACAGTTGCCTTAGCATTCTACGCAAAATTTGGAGTACCTCAAAACCTTACTGCTGATCAAAAAACTCAATTAGAATCCGCATTTTTCTCTTCACTTGCTTGACTATGAGGATGTAAACGATCATGAACATGGCCTTATCAGCCAGCTTCAAATAGATTAATGGAACGTTGGCAGCAGCATCTGCATTTGTGCACTCATATCTTCTTGCGAGTCGATGGCATCAAGAAATCATTATGCCAACCAAATAATAGGCACGTTTTTTTTGCCCCCCTTATCCATAACAGAACAATGCCAACCAGTGTAGAAGCATTGGAAACAACAACAGCTCCTGTGTTGGAAAGGGGAAGCTGTTGTTGTTCCCAATGCGTCAGCACTATTCTGTTATAGATAAGGGCAGCAAAAAATCACGCCAAAGCTATCACGCGAGTTTCCAATGCATTGTTTTTTATTGATGTCAAAGGTAGACAAACCAATGTGCCAAACCAATATACCGAGAAATTGAAACCACCATTCACTACCGTTACATCAGCACATCAAACCTATTTATTGAATGAAACCTATTAATTGAATGATTGTAAACTACAGTCACAAACCAAGATCATCGCTGTCTTGCAACAGAACGTTGCACATCTTGAAGAAAGTCAGTTACGTGACAGCATATCGTACTGCGTCTAAAGTCAGTCAACAAAGCATATCCTCCCGCAACATGTCATCGTGACAGATAGTACGTCACTCGAGCGGGAGTACTCTAGCGGATTACGATGCTAGTTAGATTGCCACCGACAACTGTAACAAGTTGGGATAAAACTCGACTTGATGCACCACACAGCCGTTACATGAATTTTGCCGATAGATGTCAGGCTAGTATATTTGTGTTTTTGTGGTTGTATGTTTGCTTTTGGGCCTTTTTTGTTTGTTTGTGCTGTCTTCTCGAGTATTTTTTTTGTATAATTTTGTCTGTATTTCTTCAATTTGCGACCCCTGCTACCAGGGTCGGTTGTTCTATATGTGCATATGGTGCTTTGAATCCAGGCGGGACCATAAGGCAAGCACAAAAGGCTGCAGAGTAAAATATCTTATTCAAGAATAAAATATATTCCTCTAAAATATCTACCACATAACCTTTATCTATAAATAAATTAAGTTGTAGATATTATATTTTCAGTTTATTCATTTTTCGCTTACGGTAACACCTTGAGTGTGCACTTATATGCTTATTTACTATAAAACCATCCACCATAAGATTAGCCGACGCAATTCTAGAATTAATCAAATTCTTGCATAGAAATTCGTGCTATACTAGAAAAAAATATGCTACGAGATTTGCATCATGTATGTCAACACCAAAATGTCTCATGCATATACGTATCCATACCAAGAGTGTGAATAAACCCGTTTTGACTTTGAGGTGGGGTGCTTATCTCTCATCCCCAGCAAGTTCATTTGGTACACTTTCAAATCGCGCACCGATGCCGCCTAAGGCGCCGTGCCAATGGTATCCTACGCGTCAGAAGAGATCAAAGCATAATTGCGTCTAACTGATCATCGTAGATGAATTCGAAGGAGAAAATAAAAAATAGAATTATTATTTTTTATTCACGGAGGAGAAAAATTGAGACTGATTCATTTAGAGACATTGTATACGGTTAGAAATTAGTGTTGTCACTTGGATTTGTATTTTCTTGAGTGTAATGAAAATTTCAGTTTCGAAAATTAGATTTTAATGAAGTGAAAACACATTTTCATTTTATGGGTAAATAGTAATAAACCTATGCTTTCGTACAAATTAAAATGTTACGGAAATTTAGCACAAACATTTATTATAGGAAACTGGAAAATGTTAATAATTTTCCCTTAGGTTGGCTTGTTAATTTGATTTCTTATTAGTGAGCTCTGGATAGTAAGATAGGACCTATATTTCGCTCCCTTTACATGATCATAAAGCTATACAAACAAAGAACCCGTAAACATTATTGTGACTGCACTAAAAAACAAAATCGTTGAATGCATCAAAATAAGCAGACATGCAATTATAGTCAATTCGACACCAGACAAAACAAAATGCTGCCCAACCTTTGGTAATCAGATTCGCACACTTTAAAAAGGAGTATATAATAACAAAAAGCATTTTATGGAATTTCTAGAGGCAAACTCTACAACCGTAAAAGGACTCACAATTTTAAATGAATTAATGAACAATGGGCTATAAATTGCAAATCTATGACAAAGGCTCCAATATAGAGCGCAGACAATATAGCGTGGAAAATTTCACTAGCACCTTCACTTTGGCTGTCAACGATGCAGCGAACTGTTTTTTTTTTTAGATACAACAATGTTTTTGACCTTGTCAAACAGCTTTATGGTTTTTTTGCAGTTCTATGAATAGTTGGCGCATTCTCAAGATGAATGTTGAGAGCTTAAGCCCTTATAAGATACAAGATTTGAAAGTCAACTTGAAGCTTTTAATCTCCTGATACAAAACCTATTTGATACTTATGAAGCGTTAGGAGCTTTAGAGGAAAGTGAAGATTTAACTATTAAACATATTGTAGAGTGTTCAGGAAGAAAAGTGTTAAAATTTAAGTTTATTGTTAGTTTAATAGTACAGTATAGTAATTTAGATAAAATTAGTATTGCGACCAGATTGATTTGAAGCCACTCCCTATATCTAACCACCACTAAGAATATTTAAAAGCCAACTTTAAATTTTTTGGTGGAATATTGTAGCAATTCAGGATTTGAAAGTACACTTGTCACTGCCAGAAAATTGCATTAAATTTAGGAGTATCATGTTGGCCAAGTAACCAAAACTACTTCTATTTGATTGCAACTAAATAATGCCATCAAAATGAGCTCACCAAACAGTTTCTTTTCGAGCGAGATGAGTTCGGGGATAAATATTTTTCTAGTCATCCCCCACCTTCTCAAACCTGAACAAAACACCAATTTAGAGGACACCAATTTATAGTAGTGCTTCATGTAGTATATTTGTAGATCCTGTGTTGATGATGGCAAATTCATCCTATGCACCAGGCGCTAAACACATTAGGGCCGGGCCTGCCTGCTACCACCTATTCGCCCTCTGGTAGTAGCAAGGGTACAAAATTGAAGAAAAACTCACAAAATTATAGAAAAAAATACTCGAGAAGACAACACAATTTAACAAAAACCAACAAACAAAAGCACCCCCAAAACCAAACATACAACCACAAAAATACAAACATACTAGCGAGACATCTATCGACCAAATTTATGTAACGGCTATGTGGTACATCAAGTCGAGTTTTACCACAAGTTGTACCACAGATCACTAGGTATCTGAGTTTAGTCTAATACGCTAACTAGTAAATGTCACTATCGCTATCACAGCATAGATTCAATGTTCAATTCAAATATAATCTGTAGTGTCATTTCTTTCAAATAAATTGAATTAAATTTATAAATGCTTTGTTGTTGTCATGATGTGCGCAGTTTGAAAGGTAATACCAGTCTTTTCGATGGGAGTTTAAACAGGGCCATCTTAGCGCATGAGCACACTGGGCAAGTGCCAAGGGCCCCGCGATCTATCGGGTCCCTTATTTTCAGATCACCAACCGATAAATGTGTTTATTAAAATTAAACTATAATTACTTAATAGCTGTTTATCTGCTTTTATAGTAATCTCATGAACTAGGACCTAACACTGGCAACTCTATCTGCTTACTAGTAGGTGATTTTCCTAAATTATTTGTGAATGAATTACTTTTATGTGTTGTTATTGTAAAAACAGTTTTTGTTGCAAATGCACATTTTGGGTTGAGCGAGTTTGAGCATGACTGGAATAAATATAAACAAATTGATCTGCGACCCCTTCAATGTATAATGAGGGCATTTTAATTTCTGCTGTTCCTATTTGAAAAGCACGGCCGAGGCGGCATTTCTGTTCGGGACTAAAAAAATTTCAAATCATTTCACTCAAGATTGCACTTGTAAACAGTATGTTTTATTTTGTGTTTGCGATTGTTTTTAGTGCAATTAAATAACATATGTTAAATACTAATTCTATATATACAAAATGACAAAACGGTCATATCCTAGTAGCCAAAATTAACAACATATTTTACGCCAGGAGCTTATGTGAGTATCCAAATAATAAACCATCCATAATGAATCATATCAACAACAGATTGCGGGATTTCAGGGAACTTCACAACCTACTTGTTCTTTGCTAAGTCCTATCACTTCAGAAAAAGTGATTGAACAATATTGTATAGAAGGCGTCCGTCCCTACAGAAAAAAATGCAATAACTTCACCAACAACTGTTTTAATTGAGTAACAGTAGTCATCAGATCCAGAAAATATTTCACACAACCCTGCCGATTATTTTAACGAAAATTTTACCGAAAAAAAACCGCGAAATTTGAATTCGTCCCACATGTTTTCAAAATTATACAATCGTAAACTAAAGAACAATACAAGTGTTGAAAGAAAATGGTTGCTGTTTTCGCCTTCGATGAAATTTGTATTTTGTTTTTCTTGCTGCTTATTTAACCCTTCTGATGTAAACCTATGCTCTCCAGGTGGATTTGATGATTGGAAAAACATTAACCACATAATTTTACATCATGGAAATAGTCCTGCACACACGCAACCTATGATTACTTATCTGGCACTAAGTAAAGCAGCTAGTAGAGTAGATACAGACTTGCTATGTCAATATCAAAAAGAAGGGGATTACCGGAAAAGTGTACTTAAAAGGGTTGATGCAGTTGTAAAACTTTTCGCATCGAGAGGACTTCCGTTTTGAGGTGACAATAAAATCTTTGGATCTCCCAACAATGGAAATTATTTGGGATGTGTGGAGTTAATAAGTGAAATCTATGAATTTTTTGCAGATCACCTAAAATAAATTTGGGAATCATGGAAAGGGATACATTTCTTATTGATCGGCGAATGTTTGTAATGAATTTTTTGACGTAATGAGAAAACAGGTCCTAAAAAATTATAAATGAAGTTAAATTAACTAAATATGTTTCGATTAGCGTTGGCAGCACGCCCGATCTGTCTCATACTGACCAATTAACATTTATGATTCGATACGCAAAAGACCGTGTTCCAATTGAAAGGTTTTTAGAAATGATCATAAGTCAGAATGTTAAGCGGAAACCATCCTGCAATTTTTAGAGAATCAAGGATTGCAGAAGCCAAAACCACAACAATGCTTGAAATATGTCAGGAAAGTATACTGGTCTGCAAGCGAAAATCAAGTAGAAATGTAAATCTGCTAGCTACTTTTGTACCATATGCAGGACATTTTCGAAACTTAGTAGGTCTTCATGCCACTGGGTGTGTACGAGAGGAAACAAGTTTTTTTCAAATGGTTCAGAAACTGTACAACTTTTTCGGATTCTACCGACCGATGGAATAAATTGACTGAATATTTAAGTTCAAAAAAAGGTCTTAAAAGCCTTTCTGAAACCAGATGGTTTGCGGGAGCCGATGCAGTAAGCGCCTTACATCAAGGTCATAAACAAATTATAGAAGCATTGAAGTCTACCGCGATGAAGAGCAGCAACAAGAAACTAAGTACGAAGCCCTTAGTTTGTCCAAAAAAATGGAAATCCTAGAATTAATTATACTGACAGAAATTGACAGAAACATATTAGAAAGAATAGACAAAGCAAGTACTTATCTTCAGAAAAAAAACAATAACAATGGACGTTGCAACAAATTTGTTAACTTCACTTGAAGATTTTATTATTAACGTCAGGGATAAATTTGATGATTTCAAATCGTGCAAAAAATCCGGAGTTTGACTACAAAGACCTATGTATATTTCTGCGCCGTTAGTCCAACAAATCGAAAAGAGAAATTCAAAGTAGACACTTTTATTCCCATAATTGGTATTTTGAGCGTTCATCTAAAACAGCGATTAAATTCGTACAAGGAAATAAGTCATCGGTTTGACTTTTAAAATCTCGCTTGAAAACTTTGAGTCCCGAGGAGTTGAGACAAAGCTGCAAAGAATTCATTAAAATCTACCATAACGACGTTAGGAAGAAAGAGTTAGAAATGAAATGTCTGCATTTAACAGAATACTTAAAAAGTGTTCAAACTAGTGAAAATGAAGAAACTAATAGTTTTTCAGGAATATATCATCTTTTGAAAGAAGAAAAAATTGAAGACATGTTTCCAAATGTAGAAATTGCATTGAGAATATTTTTAAGCATGATGGTAACTAACTGCAGTGGAGAACGCTCCTTCTCAAAACTGAAAAGAATAAAAATGAATTAAGAAGTACAATGCTTCAAGACAGATTGACCAGTTTGTCCCTGATGTCCATAGAATGTGATGACTAATGAGTTTACTTGTCTAAAATCTAGAGAAATATCCCTTCAATCAACATAGAGTTTTTAATTACTAACTTGCGTATAATGGCTGAAGAGTTATTTTTCCAGATTATAATTACCTATTGATTTAATGTGATTTAAATATATAAAAATAACATAAATTTATCTAGAAATTCGCTTACTTGTTCCTGTTCTTTTCTATTGCCTGTTACTAATAACCCTCTGTCTTAGGGGCCACACTTTTTTAAAGCGCCCAAGGCCCCAAATTGATCAAAGACGGCTCTGAGTTTATAGCAACTTGGAACACCTCAAAGTAATAAAGAGAAAGCAAGAATCCAAAGATAAGGACCAAGTTGAATCGCTTCAACTCTAATTGTCGCGCATTTCTTATATTCACCTCAAACTTAATCCTTTAATGTAACGTAATGTGCAAAACACAGTGTGCTTGTCTTCTGATTAAAGATTTTATCTAATCGCTTATTTGTTTTGAACGACAAGACAAAATTTTTAAGCGATCCTGTGAATAAAATGAATGTTTCTCATACTTCGTAATGGTCCGGGAGCCAGCGACAATAAAAATATGCCGATTTCATCGTCAATGAAAGTATATCAGGGTCTTCAATTTGTTTGTGCTTATCACATAAACTGACCACTTACATCGCACCTTGAGACTTTTTGTTGTCAGAAGCGTTGACAACATGTAATAAACAGTATGTAAAAAAACTCTTATCATCACCATTGATATTTTGAGGGGCTACCAATTGACATCAGACAATGTCAAAAAACGACCACTTACATTTGTTTGGCGAGACAATTAACCACTTACAAGCGCGAAAACGTGCAACATTTTTTTCATAAATTGACTTTTTTTTTATCGTTGCTCAAATTCTACATGTTTACAAACGACCATATTACGCAGGTAAAAATACTGTGCTTATGTAGCAAATGGATATTGGCCGAGGCCAGGCGAGCCGAAGTCAGACGAGGCCGCCAACATGTGGACGGCATTTGACAGCTCGTCTCGAATCGCCTTGGCTCGTGCTCAACATCCATTCCGATCGGATGTGGCCCGAGCGCCTGTGACACCTGTCAAAGTCGCTCGTCTGGACCGCCCACACACTCGGCTCGCCTGGGCTCGGCCAATATCTATTTGGCACATTACAATCGATTCGCGGGACAAACCTACTTTAAGCGATCATCAAAATCGCCGCTGTAAGAGTCCGCGCGCGGATTTTTTCTGACAAAATGCCATGTTTTGTGAAGCAGAGCATTACTTCAATCATAAATTTATACACGAAAACAAAATTTGAGAAAATGAATATGAAATTGGTAAAAAAAGTAGATATTTGCCAAATTCATTCGTGACTTAATAAAATTTTCATATACTAATTTTCATCGCTTTCATCGGAAGAATCTGGATCGTACTCGGAATCTCTAAAGTCCAGCAGCCAGAAAACTCGCGTTTTCTTTCGCTGGCGGATAAAATATTGTGTGCACCTTGAATATTTTACTATTATTGTAATTGCTATTGTGTACCTGGCAAAGTTTCGCCATCTGGATTTTTTTCTTCACCTTCTTTCTTGAGTACAATGTCTTCGACGATGTTTTGCAACGGTTCGCCCTGAAACCATTTGAAGTCAAATTTGTCCCCGTTTGTTTGCCATCCACAGTCAAATCCGTGATGTTTTGTGTACGAGAGTTGCTCCACATTTTTCCAATATAAGCGGACCTTAGGGTATGCTGAACGATTTCCAATTTGCATGGAGGAAGGCTCGATCCATCGAAGTTTTTAACATTGATGTTGAGTGTTTGCTTGTTTCCTTTGCATTTGTAGGCCTCTAAAAACGTTTTTACTCGCACCTTATTAACTTCCGCTGTTTTTTTCTACCGTACAAATGACAAACATATTTCTCTACAATCGATAATATCGCCAGAAAGTCGCAATCGGGGTACTTTGACATATCTGAAAAAGCTCTCAAGTAATCTTCGCTGCTCCGGAAAATATTTAATGGTTTCACTTTCCCTTTTCTGTACAAAGCAGGATTAAAGTCGCATCCTGTGAAGGCATGAAACGCTGGAAGTGCCGAACATAGCTCTGGACCTAGTTTCGCGTACATTTCAGTTACGTTGATGAACCTTTCATTATTTTTTTACGCCAACGTGAAACCAAATTTTAACGTTCTCGCATTACAACCAAAATATCGATATCTGAGCATCGAATGACGATGTTAGATTTTTCCTTGATTTTACTCACGTGAAAAAAGATTTTTGTGTCAGATTCCTCGTGTAGTGGGCACGACAAGCGCGTGTGAGACCATCCAAATATATTTTGTAGCACGTGCGCACATTTGAACGTCCAAACTGCAAGTGAGTAACTCTTGCAGCGGTGACTTTGATGATCGCTTAAAGTAGGTTTGTCCTGCGAATCGATTGTAAGCACAGTATTTTTACATGTGAAACATGATCCTCTGTAGCTATGTCCAATTTGAGCAACGATGAAATCATTTTTTGCATGTTTGCGCGCTTGTAAGTGGTTGATTGTCCCGCCAAACAAATGTAAGTGGCAGTTTTTCGACAATATCTGATGTCAATTGGCAACTCCTCAAAATATAAACGACGATTATATGAGGTTTTTTTTCTATTGTTTATTACATATTGTTGATGCTCTCAGTAAACGTTGTCCAGCTAACTGGTTGTAAGTGGTCCATTTTCGTTACTAACTAGACCTTATTGAGGAAAATTACATACTTTGATCGACGATCAAATGAGTCGCCAAAATATATCGCTGGCTCCCGGACTGTAACAATATACATTTGATTGAACGAGACGTATTTTTGCTGCACAAGTGTGTTCATTTCCGTATTAAATGAATATAATACAGTTATTTTTAGTTACATATTGAAACATATTCTTCCAAACAAATCTTTACTAACGAAACATCATCTTTTTCAGAGTCTACAAAAAGACATCAGCCAACTCCGTACTGACCCTCTACTTAGGTAGCCGTGACTTGGTCTCCCGCAATGGAATCGTAGAGCCATTGCACGGTGTTATATTCATCGATCCAAAATTTATGTACAGTCAAAAAGTTTATGGACAATTAACTCTAACCTTCAGGTAAATATCAACTGCGAATAATCATCAGGATTTATCCTCCTTATTAATTGTACTATCAACTTAGTAGAGCTTCCCCATCTATTTCGAAATTCCCGACCGTGCAAATCCACCTTTCCGTTTTCCCAATCCTTACCATTAGAAACATAACAAAATACTATGAAGCCGTTATCTCGCAACATTAAATCCTTTTATCTGTTGTCGCTCAGGTACGGACGTGAAGACGAAGAAGTGATGGGGCTTAAGTTCTGTAACGAAGCCGTAATAGCATTAAAACAAATCTGGCCTAAAGTCAATTACGACGACGACAACATAACACCGTTACAGGTTTGCATTCAAGTTAAATTATTTTACCTGTTGAATTTTACTGCCAAAATTAATTTAAATTTGAGTGTGTGCGTTTTGACACATCGTAGCTCTCTGAGCTTTTTTGAATCGACTATATTTGAAAATGTCTTACAGTAACAGTAAGCGGGTTGACAGTCTTCATTTCAAAATCAATAATTATTTTGAATGAATACATAATAGCGGTTACGATTACTGTACCCTTTCGTAGAAAACACAACAATTAAGAGCCGACATAATTTAAGACCTACGTCTACAATTAATTCATGATATAACATGCGCACAAGAGACAGTAAACAAATTGTAATATTTGCCCATAGTCACCTGTGTGAATATCAATTTACAATACTACGTGGACTGCAATTTGTTTCCGGGAGTAAATATTTATATTATATTTGGGTCGCACATGCGATGAATTTTCCTTTCAATTTAGATTTTTCCACCATACATTACGCTAGAGACAAATGAGCAAATGTCACAATTACTGCTGTATTCAATGATTACCAAGCTACGAAATGTATCAGTATGACTAGTATTTTTTTTCGCTTCAAAACAAAAATTTAGATCAAACACTACCCACTATTCATGCATACTTATGAATATAACCCTTGTGACGAGGTTTTGGTAATTTTACATAATTTGAAATTAGACCATGACTCGTATAGTGCGTTGCTTTACTACTAATGAACTTCATTTAACGTCATTGTAAAAAGATGTGCTTTGGCATCATGTTCCATATCAGAAACTCTAAATTCGGGTGCAAAAATTTGAAATGTAAAACGACACCGATTCGTCGAGTGACACTAACAATTTTGCGTAGTTTAAGTCCTCATGAACTTCTCAACTTCTACAATTACCTTTGCTGTGATTAACACTCAATGTCTGTACTTGTTGAAAGCCGTTGTGAGCATTAAAGAGGTAAGAAAGAAGAACCAGAAAACAAGGTTGGTCTACAAAATTCAGAAACTTCTCCAACTTGATATTCCGGTTCGTGACAGCGAATGAATTTTCTGAAAGTTTGTTCAGCATATTTCGGGGCTTCTACTCTTACTGTATTTTTTGTAAGGTTAAATCAAATTCTTTGGGTGAAATAGCCTCTAGAGTCGGGACACGAAATCGATTAAAACAAGTTTGTACTACAAGGACAAAACGTGTAAAATGGGAAACAAATACTAGTAAAAAGAACAAAAGAAACAGAATGCGACTTAGAACAACATGTTACACGGTCTGCAGGAATATGGTGTATTATACTTTTACCAGTTTTCACAATAGAGCTGAGAACATATACATCTACGTTCACCTAAACTGACTCTTAGAATTTATTTTACTTGAATCCCGGTTTTATGAAAGTACAGATATATACTTTTTACTAATGTTCGAACAACATTAATTACAAAACTTGCAGAACATTCAAACCATCGACTCTCCTGAAATATTTTCGCTTTTAAGAAAAAAAGCAGCTCATATACAAATCTTATGATTTGTCTACACAGTCAAAGTAAAACTTTGGAAATTCCATGTCGGACAAGAACGGCAACTCTTCCCCAATTTACCTATATTTCTATCATCAAAAACTTCTGTTCATGGGAACTCACGACCCGATGATCAAATACAGTTGAAATTTAGAGAAGTAAATAAGACCACGTCCGAGAGAAGTGATTTTGAAATTTGGGCAATGCTGTGTCAGTGGTGCCATTTTGAAAAATCACTATGAAAAATAGCTGCTTTTGGCCCTCTAAATTCTGATTCAATAAAGGTTATTTAATTGTGATCATGGTTCCTTTTTTGTCTATAAATCAGCATAGACGACGCATATCGTCTCTAAAGCTTATCAAAGCGGAGAATAATTGATACGGGAAACTCGATCGTTTTGCGGAATAAGCCTCCGAAAGCAGAATCAAATTGGAATTGTTTTTGCGGGATGATTAAAATTGAAGAATTTTTTTATTTATCTTGAAAATTTTTATTTGACAAAGTGGTTTGGAAAGCATGCACTGATTCTCATCAGACACCAGCACACAGTGCATACTTGACTTGTGTGACCACTTGTCGTTTTTTGGCAGATATTTACCAGCCGTAGCACGATTTCTTGGTATAAATTCACGGACGATTGCGTTCAATGGCCAGAAACTGGATCATAATTAAATAACCTTTATGAGTAAATTATTTCGATGGATAGAAGTCGGAGATGTTAAAATTTGACACAACCAGCGTAAATAAAAATTAATGGTTTCCAACTGCAAGTGGTCACACCAGTCAAGCATGCACTATCTGATGAGAATCAGTGCATGCTTTCGAAACCACTTTGTCTAATAAAAAATTTTCAAGATAAATAAAAAATTTTCAATTTTAATCATCCCGCAAAAACAATTCTAATATTAAGATGTTAATATATTTCGGTCATTTCGCAGCGTGTATGCACAAGAATTTTCTCGAATGATAAGTGATATGTAATTTACTTGTGTAACGATACTATAAGTGATATGATATTACTGCATATACGGTTCTGGATTGATGTCTTGAAGTATCAACCTAGGTTTTGCTGAATAGGTCAACTGCAAATACTAAACAACTTTCAATATGGCTTGAATTTTTACGGCATGTCTTAAAATATGTCAATTTTATCCGGAAAAATACTCATCAATGACTCGTCGCGTTTTGATGAAAACTTGCTGAGGTCACCCAAGTAATTAATAATTCATATATCAATGAAATTAATCTGATGCGTATGATTTATATTCAAAAAACTCGAAAAAAATATCGCTAGAAATTGTTTGGTAGCTAATGAAACAGCAAAGATAGTCGATAGGTTTGGAAATTTGAGTATGAATATATCAAAGCTGCAAAGTTGGACTTAATACATTTTTCACAAATTTAAGCATAATTTAATTAGCATGCACCTAAGTAAAAATGAACAGAAATAATCTATGTCTTCTATTTCCCACAGCAAGCTTTACTTGACCGTCTCGGCCACGGAGCCCATCCGTTTACATTAGAAATAGGAATGATGGCTCCTCCTAGTGTACAACTTGTTCCAGCTAAGAAATATAATGGAGCACCGATTGGTACCAGCTACGATATTCGTGTATATATGAGTGAGTATTATCCATAAACATAAAATATACAACAACAAAAAATGACGGAAATAATTATGATTTATTTTTTACTTCTAACGTAATAAATATAAGAAACATCAAAAATCATGACAAAACTAATAACAAAGAAAAAATACCGTCGAATAAATACATATACTCATAATTTTCATCACTGTCGTCAACCAGACGTTGTTAATAATTATGATCAGCTGATGGTTCAACCAAAGCTTGCTTAGTTGAAAGTTCCAGGCAAACTCTCTTCCTTTCCGTCCATATGTACGCTATCTATTGACCTAACCAGAATTGGCTCGCTCATTCAGCTCGTGTTGTTGGAAATTGAATGCTAGTTGAACTAAATGTGGTCTTCCGATAAACCCTCCCTGGTAAATTAACGTAAGCATGAGTGATTAAATTATGTTCATTAATAATATAATTGAAGAATCTCAGAGCAACATTAGGTCCTGCTCCAGAGTACATCTGTATGAATCATAGGCCATCATGCTTTCATACAAAGATGACTGTTTCACCCGAAAGAAGAAAGCCGCGGCTCTGCACGACCCGATCGACTCGGCGTCGGTACTGTGGGGGCAGGTGTAGCCCATACCAGTTTGCCTGCAGGAACATCCTGCCGTTGACAGAGGCCCCCTTAGTTGGATCTACGCAGTGGTTTATAAGCTATCCAGTATGGAATCGTTATCTGAACTTGCCAGAATTCGATTCTGGATCTGGCACTTACCTAGGAGTAATGTTGTAGAAAGCTCATTCTCTGCCTGGACCCGTGTTAAGGGGCAACAAAAACGGCATGAAGCTGGGTGCGTTATTTTAACATTAACAGATTAGTCTCCATAGGTACAATGAAAAATGATAGTATTGTAGTGTACAATACACTGCCGTCCATGCAGCAATCATGGTTCCCATCCTAATGGTGGGCCTTCTGATTGAGCTTAACGCAGGTGCAGACGTAAAACACTCAAAAGGTTATACTGTCTAGAATCAATAGCTTGAGAAAATGTGTCACATTGCGCAACCTTTCAAAGCAGTGGCAATAAAGGATAATTTTGATACATTGCTTATTTGCTTGAATTGAATCATTTTCGACATGTGTCAATGTCGATCTGAGGGGATGAATTTGTTCGTCCTAATGGACCTGCTACATATACAGGTGAAACCACGTGACGTTTGTTGGTGTTTAATTCAGTACGGAAAAAAAAAACTTTAAACACTGTGAGCTATAATTTTCAAAGTTATCTTTATTACTATCGATTAATGACTGACAATCCATAAAACATTACTTCTACTTGACTCCTACCTGGCCTAGATAATAATTAACTGACAATCACTGTTTGCGAAAACAAGTGATCGGCATAAAAATATTTTATAATGGAAATAATGCAATATGGATCAATGCAATTGAATTGAGCAAATGCATTGCAATTTCCAATATTGCTTGGTAGAACAAATGATCAGCATACAAATATTTCTATTGGATGTGCAATTGTATTGATCGGCGATGTTGCGAAAGTAAATTAATTTATAATTGGGTTATTCAAGAATCTTTACCTTTAGGTTCACTGAATTTTTATGCTGACCGATCTATGCTGATTGGGATTGATGGATCTGGTATTGGTGGTGGAAATGGTGGCAACAATGCCGTCGACATGACCCGCGCTTACTTGCGCAAACCGGCTTGTATCGGGCCATCAAAACATTAGCACGCTCAAGCCTAAAAGCGAGAATTGCATAATCAATATTGCCAAACAGAAAAGAGAAAAATTGCCTAGATTTCAGTGAAATTTTTCCTAGATTTCTCTAGATCCTTGTGATCCTTATAGTTAGCTATCATGTTCTGTACTGTCTAGAAAAACACCGTTTAACTATTAAATGAAATTTCTGATAATTTCGGGTCCGCCCACAGTAATCTAGGGACTTCCAGTATATTTAGTCAACGTGGCAAATATGCAGATGCTGCCTAGATTTTTTTTCTCGGAAATAAATATATCTTGGATTGAGCGAAAAATTCCTGAAATAGTCATCTCTGCATCTAACTGACCACTTGCAACTGATGGGAATATACTGCTCATTTGTTGGTAAAATTCGCGCGTGGTGTGTTTGCTTCTTGTAACGCGCGAACTCACGAATCAGTTTCTATTCGCATAAATTGTTCTATGTGCATTTGCTTTGTCACACTTTCTAGATCGTGAAAAGCCTCTGCATGTGCTTTTGGTATTCAGGAACATTACGTAACTTATAACACAGCATTTTTCCATCAGTAGCTAGGTTGTAGTAATCGTCAAAATCAACGTCTGAATGTTATTGCTACTGCGGCCTAAATTGGTTGTTTTTGTGTGACAGAACATTCCATCAATTTTTAGATGACATTTATTTCAGCTTTATCATCATTTTTATCGTTTTCAATTTACTTACCAAATCTTTGCACCCTCCGTCGGACCGACATATACTGAAAAAAATCCACATGGTGCCCAGAGCTATGTAACATAGCGCATTATTTATGGCCCCATACGCTATTTACATAGTACTCTGTGCTATGCAATGTGGCTCCCAGCGCCATAATGTCAGAATCTACATAGCGCGTGGTCCTATGTAACATGGCGCAGCAATTATGGTCCCACACGTTATGTACATAGTACCCTGAGCTATGCAGTATGGCTCCTCGCGCCATAATTACATGGCGCAGAAATTATGGCCCTATATTACATAGTACCATGAGCCATGTAATATGGCTTCAGTTATGTCTTCAATTATAACTCGCAGCCATACTGTGTGAGGGGACGTATAAATGTCAGCAAGTGACATATGTGTAACTTCAATAGAAGTGAAAATTGAAAAAGAAAAAGTTATTTAGAATCCCATAATAGTTCACACATTGACTTCGAATGAAAGACACTACAATGAAAAAGCACATAGCGCCAGACGCAGTAGTTTGTAGACTTCTGGCACCTTTCGGGATTGTGATAAAATATGGCGATAAAAATAGTACGTGGCGAAAAGTTTATAGGAGCAGACTGTATGCTTATAGCCCTCCACGCCATGTACTATAGTCCTCAACGCCATATACTATAGTCCTCCACGCCATGTACTATAGTCCTCCACGCCATGTACAAGGCGTGGAGGACCATATTACATGGCGTGGAGGACTATAGTACATGGCGTGGAGGGCTATAAGCATAGCGTCTGCTCCTATGTACTTTTCACCATGTACTATGGCGTGTGGCGCTATATTTTATCACAATCCCCAAATCGACTATGTACAGGGCGCCAGAAGTCTATAAACTATGGCGTCTGTCCTGTCTAATATTGTTAGTAAGTTAGCTAGTCTTTTTGTGCTCTGCACAACAGATTTTGGCACCTTTTGAAGATAATTTTATCTGTTCGACCGTTTTTTGCGCGACCAATGATTTCGGTTCCTAACTTAGAACCATGATTTTTGAAGACCTGTTATGTCTTCCTGATATTGGGAAAGCACATTAGCGAGATAACTGCAAACAGCTGATTGCAGAAATTGCTGGGAAAATTTTTCGAAAGTTTGCCACAGTTTTTCGTCGGAACGCAGACTAAACCCTTTTCTCCCCATTTAAGATGAAAGGGTGGCAGCTTTCGGGCGACTTCTGCTCGTGTGAATGGGGTGGGTAGGGAACTTCTCGCTTCAAAACCGTTGCCCCGAAGCAAGAAGTAGGCAGCGATTGTAATTACGCCCGTTGGGCTTCACGATTCCTCTCTATTGATCGCGGAAAACAAAAGAAATAAAAAAACGATCGATAAATTCACTTTCGGATACTTTCACCTGTATTCAATTTCATTTAATAGTCACGGAAAACTATGCCCACACAAAAACAATGCTTTGGCGTGAAGCCGCTTTACACTACTGTGATTCTATAATTTGATATCGTTGTGCTGTGCAAATTTACAATCTTAGCATTTCAGAAACACACATATATATATATATATATATATATATATATATATATATATATATATATATATATATATATATATATATATATATATATATATATATATATAGGTTAGGTAAGGTTAGGTAAGGTTATATATATATATATATATATATATATATATATATATATATATATATATATATATATATATATATATATATATATACATAGGTTAGGTAAGGTTACGTTAGGTTTAACTGGCTGGCATAGGGCCACACATAGACCCATTTGGTCCGTAGCGATACCAAATAAATGGACCCGGAGAAAAAAAGTTCAGTCCGAACGGCCATCGAAGACACGGACTTTTTTGCGAACTGAAGTGTGTCCTTCAACTTCTGCTTCGCTTCATGCGAGAGATCCACCTGCCAGGGCTCACCGAAGCAACGCTGCCTGATTTTTCCCAGTGCCGGGCAGTGGAACAGAAGGTGTTGGATTGTTTCTGAGACTCCCGGCTCTTGACAATTCCTACAGGTGTCGCTGGTTAGGAGTCACATTTTCATGGCATGAGCTGCTACAAGACAGTGGCCAGTAATGATACCGACCGGCCGCTTGCAGTAAGTCTGCGTTAATTCGAGCAGATACTTAGTCGCTACGAGATTGTATGACCCCCACATGATTTTGGTTTGCTTGCAGGTCTGAGTTGCACGCTATCTGCACATCACACCTTGCATCATATTGGAATAGAGTATTTGATCGTTTGGACTGGAGTTGGAATGTCAACCGATCCTGACAGGGGAAGGCTAGCCCCGTGCTTGGCTAACGCGTCCGCCCTCTCGTTTCCTTCAATGCCCTTGTGACCAGGAACCCAGAAAATTCTGACCATTCTGTTGTTGCCCAGTCTGTTTAGGGCCCGAATGCAGTCAAGTACACACTTCGTTTTGTATGTGTAAGACAACAGAACTTTAACCGCCGCTTGACTGTCTGTAAAGATATTGATTTCCTTACTTGTGGTATCTCTGGCGTATGCAAGGTCTGCGGCTTTACATGTCGCAAAAAGCTCCGCCTGAAAAATACTTCAGTGATTCGGAAGCCTGAAAGCTACTTCCATAGTTGCATCTGCAGAAAATGTTGCAACACCCACTCCGGCAGCCGTTTTAGAGCCGTCAGTGTAGACGCTAAGAGCTGTTGCGCCCATTAGCTTATTCCACTCCTGCCCATCCCCCACAGTCACTTGATATCCCCGCTCGAAGCACATAGTGTGGACGAAGTAGGGTACCTGGGTACCCCCGCTCAATTCTGCTGTGGCCGAAGAATTGCGACTCGTAATGTCCCGATTCTCTACGCCTAACAGCAGCTTTTGTGGCAGCACCCCTAACGAAGAAGTCAAGCGGAGCGAGATGAAGCAGGACATTCAGAGCAGACGAGGAAGGCCACAACTGTGAGTCCTTTGTGATCCAACTTATCCAAAATTGTATTTATAACCAAGTTCGAGAAGAGAGGGGATAGAACTCCTCCTTGCGGCTTGCCTCTATGGACCTTCCTGGTGATTTGTGACCCCGCCCACATAGCTGTTATGAGCCTTTGCTTAAGCATATTGCTTATCCAGCTAAAAATAGCGGGATGGGTGTTGGTTGCGTAGAGGCTCTCCATAATGGCTGTTGTGTGCACATTATTGAAGGCGCCTTCAATATCTAGAAAAGCTTCCAAAGCGTATTCTTTGTAGTGGAGTACCTTTTCTATTTCGAAGACTATCCTATAGAGAGCCATTTCAACGGATTTCCCTTTTATGTACGCGTTTTGGGCTCTCAAGAAAGCATTAGATCCAAGTCTTTGTTTGATATAGAGATCTAGTAATCTTTTGAAAACTTTGAAGAGGAAGGAAGTCAGGCTAATTTGCCTGTAGTCCTTCGGGTAAGCATGGTTGAATTTACCTGCCTTGGGTATAAATATAACCTTAGCGGTCTTCCAGGCTGCAGACACATGGCTTAGTGCTAGGCAACCTTTGTAAATTTGTATGAGCCAGGGAACGGTGAGCATACTTGACTTTTGGAGCATGGCCGGTAGGACTCGATCCAGACCTGGGGACTTGAAGGGCTTGAAGGTGCCAATTGCCCAGACAAGCCTTTTCTTGGTGACAACTTCACCAATGCCTTCGATGTCATGCAGATCGGACGCCTGCTGACCAGTGAAGGAGGTGGACTCATCCAGACAGCCCGGGAAGTGAGTATCTATGAGGAACCTCAGCGTTTCCGAGCTGTTGCTTGTCCACTCTTCATCCGGGTTACGTACCAGGCTAGGCGTGACAGGGGGTTTAGGCAGCAGATTTCTAAGTGTCGCCGTTTTCAATGTGGTCTCTATTTTACCACACAGCTCTTTCTAGGAGCTCTATTTGGCTTACCTAATTTCTGATTTATAGAGCTTAAGGACGTCTTTTTATTTGTCTCAGTATTCCCTGCTTTGGCTAACTAGAACAGTTCACGAACTTGTCCTCTGTGACAACCCAGGTCCCTGTTCTACCAGGGTGGCTTGGTTTTGCGCCTTGGACGGACTTGGGGACATGACCCTGCAAAAGCTTTTACGAGTTTACCCGTGAGTGCGTTGACCGCAGCTTCCAAGTCAGCTACACTGCCAATCCTCGGATGAGGCCTTAAGGCATTAGTCACATCCTGTTCGAAGTTTACCCAGATGGTATTCCTGGGATTGCGAAACGTACGGTAGTAGCGAGCTACATTGAATTTTAAACCGTAACTGATGTAGCAGTGGTCAGAAAATGATGGGCCTTCAAGAACCCTCCTATTCTCTATTGACTGCTCGTTTGGGTCATTGTGCAGAGTAATATCTAGCACGTTTTTACTACGAGGTCCCCTATAGGTAGGAGTATTTCCTAAATTTACTACAAATAGATTATGATTGATTATAAAACTGATTAGAGACTCACCTCTACCGTTAATGTCCTTGCTGCCCCATACTATGTGGTGCGCGTTCGCATCCACCCCCACGAGCAGCAGTTCGTTCCTTTTGAGTGTCTCCGCGGTAAGTTTTACGACTTCCTCCGGTGGAGCAGCTCTATCGTGAGCCATGTAGGTGGATACTAGGAGTACATGCCCCTCTTCGTCCCCCTCGCATGCCACGACTGTCATATCTTCCGTGCTGAAATTAGATAGAAGATAAGCGTGAATATTCTTCCTCACCAGCATAGCCGTTCTTGTTCTTGCTACTGTGGTTCCATCCTTCGGGTGGCGTTTCTTCAGGGACAGGTAAACACTGCCTACGCCCCAAGCCATTTTTCTAAAACGTCAGCCTCCTTATTAATTTGAAGAATGTAGACCTGCCCCCCGTCTTGTTCTGCCAGTTTTTGGACTTCCAGGATCTTCCAATCTTTAGTCGGAACATTCGGACTCTGCCTTTGCAGTTACTTTAGGGCCACCTCCGGTTTCACTACCCGCGGTATTGTTACCTTCGCTCTAGGTAGTGTTGTGATGCTCCCGCTGTGCACGATTTCTAGTCGAGCTCCTCCACATAGATCCTGTAGCTCCGGGACTACAGCTGTACACCAGCGCAACATGAGCTAGTCGTTGCACTTAATGATCTTAACACTTCTGAACCAGCCTGCCCCATCAAAAGAAGGCATTGCCAGTTCAGGGTGCTTCTCCATCATTGAGCAGGCCTGAATCTACAGTCTTCCACTTCTCGAGCGACAATTGACCCAAGGGATATCTGCGATCAATTAGAGCCACGATGAGGTGCTGTTTTGCCACATCGCTGGCCCTCATGGCCTTCTTCGACTTCAAGCTGGAGGGTTGTTGGACCCCTTGTGAACTGGTCACGTTCTTTGGCTTCTTGGACGCTGGTTTTTTGTCCTCGGTCGACCTCTGCCTTTTCTCTGCCAGCCTCTTAGACAAACTCTGCTCCACTTTGTTGTGGAAAACAGAGCCCTTGAGCACCAGCTTTTCCTTGCCAGCAAAGTGCTTCCGGCTGTTCAGGCCACGCCGGTGTTCCAGACCTACAAAATAAAGGCCTAAAGAATCGGCTCCCAGCGAACCTGCATCCTGCTTCCAACTTGCCGAATAAAACCATAACATTTTATATGAAAAATGATAATTTGTAAAAATCAAATCGAATTCGACACGTACCATCAAAAATAAGATTGTAGAAAATGTAAATAATGAAATTGAAAGTAGAAAATGTGTATATTAAGATCGTGTTCTAAATTCGAAATCACCATTCTCAACCAAGTTCATAGCAACAAAAAATAACGTTAGAAGACAATATGATAAAAACAATTTACCGCAATTTTCACTCTCTATCGTGGTATCAAACAGAAAGAATGAATTGAACTGGTCGTGCTCGTTAACGTGTAGTTTGATAATTTGAACTCGTGTAATAGAAATTATTAAAGTGAAGTGTTGTACAAGTCGAATAGTCGAAATAAATATATTTCAAGTTTGAAAGCGGAGTGTTTCTTATTGCTTAAACACGGCCTTTTGCCACCGTCGTCCGAGCCCAGCTTAGCCGATCCTTCTCCTCCACGGAGAGGGTTGGTTGTCGACAATGCGCAGTGCCGACTTGTACTCCGCCAGTGCTTTCTTGCCCTCTTGTGGGGGCCAGCACCTTTGCCTCGCTCAGGCGATTTGAGGAGCTCCTCCTCCGCTTCGGTTGAAACCATGCTCTCCGAATCCGAGTCTAAGTGTACACTGGCACTCGAGCGCATCAGCCTCGCGCGACTTGAATGGTGGACAGCGGAGGTGCTAGCTTCCAAATTGGTTGTTGTTCGAGGTGGGGATCGTTGTAGCTTAGAGCTCCTCCTTAAAAGGTCCTCAACCGATTCCACCACCTCTGCGAGCTGTGTGGGGCCACTTGTAATTGGATCTGCTACGGTGGCCAAGTGGTCAACCTCCATAGCATTGCATTAGATGGATAACGACGACCCGGGGTCTGTTCGCTCACCCCTATCCGACTCCCTGTACCGTAACTTTTTCTCCTTGATTCTCTTCCATATTTGGCTCTATGTTAGGGGTTCCCTTCCTTTAGGTCCCTTTTGGCAAGGCAGCAACACATCTGGCTTGGTGAGCCACTGCCCTGAGCCCCCTCACCATCGAGGGTGATATATATATACATATACATATGAAGGAATTTTACAGCACCTGTTATCTATCCCTCGCTGGGGTCCTTTTTGTTCGTCTGTATGAAAATTTTCACTCTATCGGGACTTTCCCTTATCCGTTGGATCAACTCACCTCAGCTATGAACTCGTACGCTCCACACCGCAGTTCCACTTCAAACCGTCCCCTCTCGGCCCATTTCATTTCTGGCAGCAATCCACCTGTTTCGGCTGTCAAAGGACATTTCGAAGTGTCATCGCGTCTTGTTTACATTCGTGTCCAATGAGTAACTTATTACTTTTTATTCGATTCTTGATTTCTATTTGAATTTTTGGTTTCCTCTAGGGTTACTACGGGTAGCACCAAACGCAGTGCAAGGTGTCCGCACAGGGCCATAAATGGTGCTATATGCATGGCCGTAATCAATTCGCTCGGACGTGTCCAAAGGTATGTAATTCTTATCAATGAATGAATTTATTCCCACTATTTATTCTCGGGACAAATCCCACAACTCCAGAGCTCATTTTCTTGACATGTCACCTGTTGTGCGGTAATTTTATGCGTAAGTTATTTGGTCAACCGTGCCATTGTTTGCGTGGGTGAATCGGTGGTAATGTTTAATTTTTATGGACATGTGTAGTTTGTAATGTTCAGATGTGTTTGGTTTCCGATGTGCTTTACCTAGTTGTTGGTCTGAGTTGATGTCGATTTTGTCATCTTGCTTGTTATAATTTCTGTCGTGACGTTTTATATCGCAGTTGGCTGATTCCGGGTATCTGTCCCTAATTACTAATTTATTCTAACTTCCATGTTCTAAGCTTAAAATAACTTTACGAAATAATAACAAAACGTTGCATTCTCTGTTCCACGTTTTTCGTCGTCTGTGATTAGGACTTAATCTCCATCGTTCTCTCTACTGGAGGACGTTGGAGATTTTTTTTTATTAAAGGAAGAAAATACACGGACTGTGACAAGTTCTTATAATCTACAAATGGGAAACCTGGAAAGCCAGGTGTACCTTCTAGAAGGGGCTACGTAGCAAAATTAACACCACGTAGGTAACAGTCAGACTTATCGAACCTACTCTGCAAACCAGAATGGCAGTAGATTAGGTACAACAAACATTGCAGCCTAGATACTAATTTTCCGGGTTTTTCAGCTAACTTCACTCATACAAACAGAGAGAGCAGGTGGACGGTTTTCATGATGTGAACGGATTAAGTGTGGATTAATAGTCTAGACCATTGGTCTTGATGGCCTTCCATGCTCCAGAATGCTGATTCACGCACAAAAGAGAAATATGTTGAGATGGCTCTAGTTATTGAAATAGATAAGGCACTACGTTAAAGAAAAAAACCTTTTTTTCGGTTTTTTTTGGACATTGAAGGTATCTTCACTAATCTGCAAAAAGAAGCCATTATAGCGTCCAATCCTACTTTCGGCAGTTGGACAAACAGCTCATATCTGTGAAATGGGTGGGAGCGCAAATAATAAGGAAGTTTCACCGAAGCACTTCCCAAGAGGATGCTCTTGTGGAACCTAATAAGAAACACTATTTTAAATAGGTTGCAGAGCAAGGGACTCTTCTTCGTGACGTATGCCGATTGCATTGCGAGCATAGTCACAGAAAGGTTTTTGTATATCCTTGGCCAAGTGAGCTAGCAAAAATCGTAAGCCTGGGTATTTGCTCCGACAAAACTAATCTTGTTATCTTCACAAGAAAACACAAGATTCCTGAAATAGAATTAATCAAGTTGGCAGGCACCAGGCTAGTATTCAAGTCACACACCAAGTACTTGCCCCTATTCTGTACACCTTTATTTTGCTCACTTGGAAGGTGAACTTAGAGAAAAAGGTTAGAACGGCAAGCAACGTAATTTAGCTAGTAAGGAGGTATTGAGCAAAACATGGGGCTCAGCCTTGCTCTAACCCACTTGATGTACATGGCAATAGCAAGGCCGATCCTTTCGTGCGATTGTCTGATCTGATGGATACAAAATAAGACCATTTCTGACATAGCGAACAGAGTTTAGCGGCTAGTGAGTCTCTGCATTTCATGTATATTGACAACGACTTCTTTGTCTGCGTTAAACTACCTGTATCATTTTGCCCGTTTGAGCTCTTTATTAAAAACGCAGCTAGGAAAGCTACTGTTATGCTTCAAAAATCGGGACACCACGAATCAAGATTATTTGACCTTTATTGGGGAGCAGATGATGTACTGACTACTTGGTCCCCACTCTTTGTTTCATCGGAAGATATTTAGCTGCCGCAGTAAATGGGGAAGAATAGATCCGAAAATGGGCACAGCAGATCGAAACCGATGAACAATTGCAGAAGCCGGTGCTGCTATCAAGCTGCGGTAAAAGCAAATTGAAGTGTGAGCTCGACTGTGCTGAGGCCGTGAATAGGTCGGACAACAATAGACGTATCAGAGTCTACTGGATCCCCGTTCATAAGGGAATGCATTGACGGGAATGAGAAACCGAATTCAGTAGCCAAGCATGAGACGAGTCCACCCTAGTGGAATCTCCAGACATCTCAAATCCTAACCAATCTGCGAAATTTTGAATTGATCTCAATGTTATGCAGGCTGGACAGCCTGGACAGTAACCAAAACCATGTTGGGGTCGTTTAATCTCGAAGCACATTAATTTGCCCTCACGGTAAACCTCAAGCAGCTGGCCGGTTATATTACTGCGCACTGTCTTATATCAGCACCTGCTATGTCAAGAGCCTGGTGTTGAACAGGTATTGTTTCACTTCCTGGCGCTGGGAAAAACCAGACAACACAGCCTCGGTGAGCATTTACGTATCGGAGCAGAAGCCAAAGGATATGATTCGATTTGTAAAAAAGTCTGTGGCCTTGAATGGGCACTTGGACTGAACCTTTAAGCTTTGATATAGCCATGGACCTATAAGTCCATGTGTGGCCTATGATCAGCCAGGAAAACCTAACTTATATAGGAAGAGCACGTTTCATAAGAGCATAAACATATCGCAATATATTCTCTTACGGAACTTTTTGCATTATAAAAGAATAGGTACGTAGGGTGAAAGCTCTTGAAAATGGCCTGCTCGAAAAGCCAGCCACCTAACCCGTAATTGTTTCATAATAAGAATCAAACACGTTAAAACGACATTTGAAGTAGGTACAGTGAATATAGTTTTAGGTTTTGTTTTAACGATTTCGATTCTTGTCATGAGATACGAACGGCTTGGGTGTCCGACTTTAAGAACAGACCAGGATTAGGAACATTCACCCTACTTCCTTCTTGCACTCATTGCTGTTTACACATTCCTGAAAATCCATATTTCCGCTTACAATCATCTTGCAAAATTTCTAACAGCTCAGTCCCCAAATTTGTCATTGGCGCGCAATTCATCCCTCTATTACCGTGTTCACTTCTGAGTTTATTTATAGAAAAATCAACATCCGCTGGCCACGAAAAAGACGTTCACTTATTAATATTGTAGGAACAGAGAGAATTTTTTCATGTTCAAAGCTAACTGACTTGGAAGAGACTTAAAACGACATTTTAGCTGCTAACAACCTAATTTGTAAGACTTATTATTCCAGCAGACAGCGGAAATTGAAATTATAAAAATTATTTTGAAACATTGTAGTCTTATCCGCTGCACAAATTAGTTATTTATGTTAATTACCCAATTTAACGTAATTTTCTTCTTCCAGATGATATGACTGACGAGAAGTTTCAACGTCGAACCACCGTAAAATTAGGAATTCGTCTTATGCATAAAATTCCCTCCGATATAAGAACAATCCAAGAAGCTTATCCTACATATACGTCAATTCCAAAAACAATAAGACTTCGACTATCTCCTAAAACGCTTAAATTCCACCATCATCACAAGAACCACCACCAAACATCGAAGGGTTCGAGTAATGCGACGGGCTGCACGGCGGATAGTGGTTCGGGTAGCACTAGCAGTAGTGGAACAGCAAATGTCGGATGTACAGAAGACAGTAATCACCAGCCTCAGAGTCCTGCCTTGTCGGCGTCAACCACCACGTCTAAAACGCGGCCGACGTCCATTTCCACGAATTTCATGTCCAGAAGGGCGATTTCAGTGACAGAGGAAACAACGAACCCGTCGAATAATATCAGCGAATCGTCGTCCGTAATAGCCACTTCAACTTCTTTGCCGCCTGCTTTGAAGGTAAGAAATAATTGACTGACTCAAACTGACTAACCCAGCATCGGCTTTCAGCTACGCAAATTTACTTTGCTCTCGTTAATGTTTCCCGTCTAGAGCATTAGCGATAGAGACACCATTTCAGTTGAGTCGAACCACTGAAGTGGACGTGGATCACTGGTAAATTATGCGGAAGTGAAAGCTCGATTTTAGGAATGCTAGATATGCCGGATATGCGTGAAGACTGAGTAGAATGGTTTTTATCGGCAAAATGAACTGTTGCAATTGGCTCTTCCTGGATTCTTTTGATTCATTTACAAGCAGTCAGAGAACTTGAGAACTTGAACATTGTACCTGGTTGGATGGAACGGTGGAAATGTTGTCAGTCGGTATTTGATTACAGTTTAATTTTCAAATTTCTAAAAGCGTATAAGGTATACTTCTGTTAAATTACTCAAAGCATCTACAAGCTTGGATATTCGAATGGTCAAATACCGGGCTTTGTGCCAACTAGTACTGATTAGTTAACTGAGTCCTAATTATGCATACATATGTAGGTAAAGTGAGTCTTTGAGCTCATGACTCCACACTCGTATACACTGATTGTGAATGAAGTACCATGTCCATCAATTACAGCGCACAGGCTCGAAATTGTGATGTTGACACTATAGTCCGAGGAAATTTAGCATTGTGCTTCGGAAAAATTAGGGGAAAGCTGAATTTTGGTGTGAACCTTGGTACTGGCGCGTTGAACAAAATGTCAAAAGTCGCCATCGATCCAAGTGCTGCGGTACTTTTTTATAAGGGGTCAAAGATCACCAAAAGTGACCTTTCCTAAATATCTCACATCTTCAGAAAAACAAGGTATGACGAACAAAAAAGGTTGCATAACTTTTTTTTGTAACCATAACCGTTTTTGAGACATATTGATCTAAACATTTGCTACTAACAGCATCCTCTTTCTCAACGGCACACAGTGGGCTGAATCCCGATTCTAGCTGGACAAAATTATTTTATGGGCTTAACAAGGGCTCCAAGGTTTGAATAGCTTAAAAAAATATAATTTAAAAAAATATTTGAGATAAAAAGTAGGTGTTTCAGTTCTTAAAACAGAATTTTTTATTTTCCACTAAAATCAAGTATTCTTATTACATATGTATTACAAAAATTCAAAATAAGAATCATTTTCCGATTCGCTCGGAGAATCCTTCTCCACTTCGCTATCATTCGTATCCTCTTCCACTGAATCCGCGATCAACTCCCTTGCATCAGGACTCAGCTCTGTCAATGGGATCTTCTGGAAAGTTCTAAGGCTTGTAATAACAGGATCCGATGAGACCAAAAGCATGTAAACTAAGTCTTCACAGGTTTTTATGTATGAGGACTTTCTAGTATGCTGGGCTCTGAACCGCCTCATGTCTTTATTCCTTGCCTCCGGTACCTCCTCTGAAAGCTGCCCTATTGGAACAAGAGCATGTTTGATGGCCATGCAAAAAAATTTTGTGTACGCTGGGAGGCATCCTGTACCAGCCATATAGCTCCACAAACAGCTTGGCAGTATCATAAGCAAACCTGTTGAACTTTTCTTCCCTGATCGTATTTCCGCTTGAAATTACCTGCAACAATAAGAAAGAACGAATAAGAAAAAAGGACTGCCATAGTGAACAATTTAGGAAGTTGTTTTATAAATACCTGAAGAATAGCTCAAAATCTAGATATTAATCGTTTATCAACTCTTGTAGCTGCAGCGGCTTCATCTGCATGCTCAAAAGATCGGCGAGACAAGTTCCCGGTGTTGGACGTCCCACTTCCTTGAACCACTTTATCCCATAAAGCCTTCTGGATATTTTTTTCCCTGGTGTCAACCTCATCCTTTTCATGAGCATTAGCCCCTCGCATGGTTGGCTTTCTGAATTCCAATTTGTAACCTATATGCAGGATGTATTCTAGGAATTTTATCCATGCATGTAGAGTACTGAGACCATTTCCGTCTTAATCGGTCGATTTTTAATATTTTCTAATGAATTCATTTCAGTAGGCTTACAACCACACAAATAGCATGATTGACTCGAGGTTTCGGTAAGAGCATTGATAATTTTTGTATCGAGCATTGTCAATAACATTTTGAAATAAATGTTGACATTTTTACTCATAAATAACAAAATATATATTTAGAGATATATTAAATTAAGCAATTTAATTACCATTAATTATGAACTCGAAAGGTTCCAGAGCTTCTATTTCTCCTTGGACAGCATCTACTTCTCTTCTAGAGGCAATTTTCGTTTCTTTAATAAACAACTTTATTGGTCGACAGTATCGAGTCGATGAAGGATGTGGGTTTTCCCACAGCATGATTTTCTCTCCCGATTCCTTTAAGATCGCAGTCAGCTGAAGCGGAACAGTAGAAAACATAAAGCTATCACTTGAATATTCTGGATTGTTTTTTTCTGTTTCCTCAGATGATGCATTTACTCGCTTACAGCAGAAGTACCGTCACAGCCTCACGGGTTCAATTCTTAATGGCACTTTGAAATTTTTCATCCTCTCTCCAAGATGTGCCCAGTAGAGATTTGAAATAATTTAGCGAAAACTGTTGATTGTCAGCGAAAGTCTTGGTCCAGAATGTGGGTGCTTTGTCCCTCAAGGCTTCATAAAAAGTTCGATTAGTTATAAAAGGAGCAGAATCCATAATTGGAAAATATCCGCGAGAATTTGTCTATTTCAACACTGTGTTCGAAACTTCAGTGTCTATTGCTTTAAATCCTAAACTGACCCTCACCTTCTATTTATACTCTATCCCTAACATACCTTAAAAGAAACATTTAATGCTAACTACTTTTTGTCTTTAATGATTTTAATTATGTTTTTTTCCCTTAACTACATCTCTTGCTATTATAACATTAAGACAGGCAGCTACGAATATAAAATAAACAATACTTATTTAAAAAAAAAACATCATTAAAAAGTATTTAGCAAGCAATTAGCATTAAATGTTTATTTTCAGGTCTTTAAGGTATAGAGTATAAATAGAAGATGAGGGTCCGTTTAGGATTTAAACTGAAAATTTAAATTTTATAATTCTGACCCCAGAATTTTTGCTATATCTCAATTTATGGTTAGTTATGGCTCTCCATTTTTGAATATGTTATTAATTATACCATAATAAAAAAATTCTCAAAATTTGAAGTCAATGAAATCTAATGAAAAAAAATTGCGCGTTAAAATGTGAAGAATTTTTCAGTTTCCACGAAGCAAAATGACACTATCTTATATTCTAATGGTTTAAACTTACCTTTTTCATTTGGGCGTTTTCAGTGCTTGAAACTTTTTCTTGAAAAGTATTTAAACAAGTTAGATTAACACTCAAACGAAAATAAACATTCATGTCACCGAGCAGCTAATACAAAGGAAGGTCACATTAATGTACCGCGAGAGCGTTTCACCCTATACGTGCATTCGACCGTTTTCACAGTAAGTTCGTACACGGTATTGTTCGGTATAATTACAAATTTTTTGTGGAATTAGGTTAACTGAAGCCTTAAGAAAAATTTCCTATACCTGGAAACCTTACATTTTGACATTGATTTTTTGACTTTTGTCCAGCTTAAATCGGGATTCAGCCGAGTGTGCGGCATGTTGATATTATCCTATTTTGATTACGACTTGGAATGTTTGTGAGTTTGTTTTTCTATGTTTAAGAGGCCCATAAAAAAAACATGTTAACAAACTTCTCTACCAGACTCCAGGGAAGGTGGAAAAGTGTGCTTCGAAAAGTAATCCCCTCCTCCTTTTCCATAAAATGAGCTTCCATCCCAAATCTTGAGAAATTAGCTCGTTAAACAAGATAAGATCACTTTTTATCCTGTTCAACAAGATAAGATCACTTTTTATCCTGTTGATTGCCTATTCTTGACATCGCAGGACCAGCCTTACACCCACAGCCTGCCCACACCCTACCTACCTCCGCAAACAAACCATCCCGAAATAATCGGTTTGGTAGTTTTTTTCCATACCGTCTTATCTCATGAACGATCAGGGCACGGTCATGTAATTTCAGGTGGAAATTGGTTTCGAGACGTGGTGGGAGCTATTCGGAGCCCACTTTTCCACATACCACATACACGCCAGTACCAAGGTTCACACCAAAACTCAGCTTTTCCCAAATTTTTCCGAAGTTTCACCTTTTTTATGTCAGATTTCACTAGACTACTGTACTTTTATTTCAAGCAGCTATACTACACTTTACTTTTACTAATAGAAAAGTAAATTTAAAGTTTAATGCGTCTCAATCAGTGGCGTGGCGTGACAATTTTCCGAAGGGAAGCAATTGGTTGATGTCCATGGTTGATTACGCTTTTCGCAAATTCGTTACGTGTAATAGAACCCCTCTATAAAAGCACCCAGTAATTACTAACGGGGACGTGAGAGTAGCAGTCTGTATTCTTATGAAAATAAAAGTTCTTCACACAACAAGAAACCATATCAATATTTATCAATAAAATAATAACATTCCCAGAACTAGAAATATTATATTTTTAAAAGTGGCCAAACTTCAAAGAATTGAAAAGGTTTAAAAATCTGAAACCTTGAGTTTATTTTAACGATTATGCTATCACTTATTTCGACATAAACACTTCTAAAGAATAGTACAACATTCTCACACTCAGAAAAATTTCATTTAATAGAATCAAATTTAAATCAAAAATTGAAACACTTTTAAATAAAAAACGAATCTTATTTAAATTCCACTTAATTATAAAAATTTTATTTTCATATCAAAATTTTTCATCATTTAATGAAAAATAAAACATTAAAACAAACAAGACACACTTTGATACAGCGTTATTGAAATGAGGTCAGTGTTTCAACTTTTGATTTAAATTTGAAATGTTTCTGAATGCTTTGTTGTCAATTATGCACCTTGCTGTTTTACGACGTTGTGGTGTTTCGCAAATCGACCATAATTCGTTCTCAATTTCCGTGAAACTGTTTCTTAAAGATTGAATTAGATCTGAGTATGATACAGTATATTACTTTGTTAGGACTGAAATATATCGAATAGTATGTATTTTTTTGTTTTTTTTTTAGAAAAAACATGAAACAGGAAAATAAACTCAGAATCTTTAAGTAAAATAAAAAGCCCACTCTCACTATCTACGATCTCTCCGTCTCAATTAGCACTATCATTTTCAGTTATATATTCCACGAGCCATTTTAATTGCTCTTTATTATAGAAAAATTGTTAAAAATAACCGACCATTAAAAGTAAAACGTTTTGGAGCTAATTTTGGAAGCATTTTTTGACGAATAAATACAAAGCACATAAACTCATTGTCGTTATTGAAAAACTAGTAATAGATTGGGAAAATATCTACATTTGCGTATGCTATTGAACGATTTAGATAAAATAAAATTTAGTCGATGTTCGAAGAAATGAATAAATATTGCGTTTTTATGCATTTCTTTTGTACATGTTTGCAATCCAGCTTTTTTGGCAGATATTACAGAGGCTCCTCAAGACTTTAAATCTTCGTACGATATGCAAAACAAGGTTAAATGAACGTGGCGCAGTTTGGTTTTCAGAAACATTTGTGAGGTTTACGAAAGTTTGTGAGGTTGGTTTGGTTTTCAGAAACATTTGTGAGGTTTATGAAAACTGTACCGGAAGAAGTAATGTAACCAAAAGTTTTTGAATGTTGTGATCGATATGATATCCCGGTTTTTTTGCAATATTATTGCTATGAATTTGCTTTTCTAAATTTCATTACAAATCTCTTTCAATATTTTTTTTTTGAAAATCAACTAACGAGATCGTTTTGAATATAATTTGATGTTTCGGAAGAAACATTTGTTTGGTCCAAGTGAGCTGGAAATTATCGGTTACGCACTGTCAAAAGGTGATTTACCCCTATTGCAAGAATACACATTTTCCTTATGGCTATGTAATGCTTCTTCTTGACAACCTAAATGACACACAATGTTTATTAGAATCTTCATTGTTTCTCGATTTCTCCTAACTATGAGCAATATCACTGAATACTTATATTGACTACTCAACAATTTTTCAAATCACCGCAATCAAACTTGGAAAGTAAAAGGACTGAATTGAAATGATCAATGCTATTTGTACAAAGCCTCTTCACAGGTTTAACATTATTTAAATTACAAAATCCGATATTTCGCCAAATGTCTGAAACGCTTGAAAATAGCACACATGACCAGCAAAACTATTTTTGTTTAATAATACAACCGATAATCCGTTCCGAGTTTTTTATTTATTAATTTTGCGATCAAGCTGTCGAGTAGGTACATCTTTTTCTTATAGAGGCAATTTTCGAATTTGGTCAGCAAATTACCGAGATCCAGTGAAATAAAAATTAAATAAGTTGACGAATTCTAAAATGTTGACCCACAGAACAAGTGAACACATTCACCTATTTCAACCTTTCACTATTTCCAATATCAATCTAAAGTATCATGCAATTTTACACAGTAATTTTACACATTCAATTCTACACAATTCTAGTCTACAACTTCACCTATTACTACCAAATCCTATAGGCTTCGCCAATTGAAAATACCTTCATAAAAGTTTCTATACAAAATAGAAGATACAAAAAATAATGTCATAGTATAAATCATAAATATAACACATAAAATAACGACTTATTGAATTCATAGCCTCTGGCAACACTTGTCACATATCGTAACTCAAACTCGCTCACAGCAAGCATTCTTCATTCACAAAAAATCTGTACAAGCAAAGTAAAATGATAACAATAACAATTTACCCTGCTACTAGTGAGGGGAACGCAGAAATAAGTTCCACAATAGTCATACGTTCGCAGCTCCGCTCTAAGTCTCTCTCTTGAGAAGATAATTTCCCCTTGTGCTTTCATTATTTTCATTCTGTGGTGTTACCAGATCAACTGTGTGAGATGTTCACGATTTGATTTGAGAATTTTTTTTAAATGTTTATACGCGATTATTTCACAATTTCGAACAATTTAAAATTTCTGTCAGCCAAATGTAAGGGAAGCAATGCTTCCCTTGCTTCCATGAACGCCACGCCACTGGTCTCAATGAATTACATCCTTGTTTACGGGAAAAACTCATTTTTAGTATTAACGATGTAAAGCTAATCTGTTGGTGTTATGAGGCTGAAATAGATAAGCCAATGGTTATCAATGAATCGTCACTACGTCAGTTCTAATATAATGCAGGATTAGGGATTCCAATCCTGAACCATTTTGTCAATCCCGGGATAGCGGGATTAAAAAATCTCAAATCCCGGGATCCCGGGATTCGACATTCAAAATATAACACAACAAAATAAGTCAAGCTTTTATTAAACAGATTATATTATGTGCCATCATTTCAAAACTACAGCAATAAGTAAGCTGAAAACTGTATAAAAAATATGTTACTGAATAATTACTAATTTATTTAATTGATGCAAATAAAAACAATAATTTTAATTATCCGAGACGTTGACAGTATGAAAGCAAATATTTAAAATTACAACTATTACAAATTACAACAAATCACGACAAAAAATCACAACAATAAATCACAACTCTTAACATATAAAATATTCAACACATAAAAATTCTGCCAAAGTTCATTGGTTTTTTTCGGAAGTAACATTGAAGCAATAGCAAAGTATTCAAAGTATCGTCTCCAAGCCTGCATCTAAATTTATTCCCGATGTTGGACGCCGCGGAAACGGTCGATAAATATTGGTAAGCTTGCTCCAAACTATGCGAGTGCCACCACTTTCGAAAAGATTCATTTCTTTTGCAATAGTTTTAATTAGATTAGTTTCTTGCGGTATTTCATGATTGATTATTTTCATACTTTTGCAGCTCTTTTTGTAGAGTTAATTGACGACTACCTTGTTCTGATTCAATATGGGTGTCTACTGGGTTCTCCTCATTGCTTTGGCTAGCAAGCAAAGGGTTCAGCATCTAGATCATTGAAGTATTTTTTTTTAAATATTTGCGTTGCTTGGTTTCCAAAATAGAGATTCTATTTCACTTGGTAAATTTTTGCTGGCACAATGTAGATTCCGGAGATAGCTTAGCTTACCAGATAGCTCAGTACACGGACGCTTTTTTATTCGGTCCAATATTGCAATTTTCATAGCGTTCACAACAATGGACCGTTTTTCTCCTAGCAGCTTAAATAAAAATCTTGATGAAGTATTAGCAGTGCATAAATTTGCATCTTTACGATTTAAGGCCTCCACAGTCAATTTTACAAGGAGTAAAACTTCAATAAGTTTCTGAATCGAATCAAACTCATTTCTTTTTAATCGCTCTGGATATTGCAGGCCTATTAATGTATACTATTTTTCAAAATGGAAAACCGTTTAAACATTGTCAAGAGATTATTTCATCTTGTTTTACAATCCAGTAAGTGAGACAATTAAATGCCTTGCTCGGATTTGACATAGTTTTGAAGATCGTTATTATTTTTCGTTAGAGCTTTTTTAAAATATAAAACTACCTTACGAACTTTTTTTATGCATGCGCTGATGTCCTTCGTCAGATCTAGCGTGTCTTGCAGGCGACCGGGTTCAACGTAGTAAGCTGATTCAGGAGCGTGGTCTTCGTCCAGATTATCAGCTACTTCATCAACTCTTTGATCTAGAATGAACCTCCTATTATAGAGAACATCGCAAACTGCTAAAAGGATGCTATGCGCCAAACAAATATGTTGCTCTGTATTAACTAGTCTGCCTACTTTTCGCATTTCATTTGACCCATCAGTTATGATGATAACAATGTATTTTCCTAGATAAACATCAAACTTAGCGAAACGCTCTTTTAATATATCTTGGTAGTTTGCAACTGTCATTGATATCCTTACTCGCACCAAGCTCCAGTAAGAATTCACTAAGTAGATGTCAATATTTGTGTAGCGCCTATTTGTTGTCGAGGTCCACTCATCAAACGTCAAACTGAACCGTTCACCTGAGATACTAACCTGTCTTATCTCATTTTTTATTATTTTTTTATCCTGCTTGCATAGCCCACAGCCTTTTTTGGTTGTGGTTGAGGATTTTGGTAAATCTGTGTATGCATTCGCTAGTATTAATTTCCTCAAATCAATCGAAGTAACGAATACACTAAATGCGAAACAGTCCATACTTATTTATTTAGAAACCCCTTTGTATTCTCTTGTTAACTGTTACATCGGTTTGTTTGGCTCTATCCTTTACGCATTTTGATGTGAACCTGCATGCTAATTGCTTTCTCATAAATATGGATTCTATTTGCTCTTTTCGAGTCTTGCCGTAATTTGATTGCTGATTATGCTTGACTCCCGGCCCCGGAATCCAGGACAATTTCTGATCCCGAAAATCCCGGGATTAGAACTCATCAATCCCGGGATTTTTGGGACCAGAAATTAGCCGGGATCCCGGGATGCGGGATCCCGGGATGCGGGATCCCGGGATTGGATTCGCTATGCAGGATGCACGTTATTCTGTCGACATCAATTTCTCGGCTCAAGGCTAACCAATGACATCTGGAATCCGTTGACTTCATCATCGCTAGAACAATGCTAACAATTCCCGACCACATATCTGAGGGCTTGTCAACGCAACTGCAGTCCATTTGACATCAAATGACTGTAACTTTAGTGGTAAAATTATAGGGCTGGCCTGGCGAGGATGCCTGGTATGTTCCGAAAGTCCGGACGATATGCGCAGGAATCGTTTTGAAATGCAATATTCATGCATATGATTTTTCATTTAAATGAAATGGAAGCAGACAATTCTAATAAAAACCACGACATTGGTTATTCGTTTTTCGTTTCGAATGATAAATGGTTTAATTCGCTTTTCAAATCCAATTATTATTCATCAGTTGATGATTTGGCGTATCTTTTTGGCTGATGAGATTTTCTTTAGGGGGACGGTTATATGATGCCGACAGTCATTTCAGTTTTATTTCCCACTTCGAGGAATGAAGTCTAGAGATAGCGCAATCACATCAAACAAAGTATACTCTTTTATGAATGAATAGTGAAAGAAAAACATTGTGCAACTCCTAATGAATAATATAATGAAAATTTAAATGAAAAATCTGTAAATAGTCCATAGTGAAATCACGGTTTTATGAATGATTTAAAGTTAAAAGTGAGTAAAAATGATTCAAAATTAAATGCAATGACTAACGGCGGATCCAGTCTGCTCTTCAGAAAAGGGTCACCATATCTAAGTGCGTAGTAAAACCCATTAAACTTGGAACATACACTTTTTTTAATTGCACTAGAAATTCAAGTGTACACATAATGATTTAGACCAAGGGTGAGCAACCTTTTTAATCAACGGGCCAATTTAAATTGTAAATTTTTTTGGCGGGCCGCAAATAAAGTAACACTTATTAATCATTTACAAAACTTTATTTATAATAAACAGAATAAAAAAATATAAAATTTAAAAAAAAGTAAAGACTTCATATACAAATTTTGATGCAAAATAATCACAAACAAGAAAAGAACTGAAAAATGAATTTACTTGAAATTTTCAATGAGAAATTTGGCACTGTTTTTTCGATACAAGCTGATCAATATCAGCCGGAATTGATGAGGTAGCTACGCGTACGCAGCTTTCTAATCGTGCATCACTCAGTCTTGATCGGTGATCATTTTTGATTAATTTCATGGTTGAAAATAATTGTTCGCAAACATACGTACTTCCGAACAGAGACATCATTTGCTTTGCATTTTTCGTCAAAAGGGGAAATTTCTCAGGGCTCACATACGATTTATAAAAATTTTCGATGTTTACTGAGAAAAATACATTTTTTAAATCGGTATTATTCTGCATGTCAATCATTTCCATTTGAAAGACTTCGGGAACTGTATCCACATCAATGTTAAATGGCGAGGAAAACATTTTCATGGAAACCGCTGTCTTCTCAGTTTTGAACATTTGGAATCGTAATTTAAATTCGTCAATTAAAATGTCTATATATTGTGCGTATTTTTGAGATGTAGTATCGTTTTCTTTTTCTAAATGTGGAAAGTGAGACACATTATTCTGCAAAAGATGCTGCTTCCACAATTTTAATTTGCGCTCAAAGCCCTGAATTTTATCATACAAATTGTTAATAAACTGTCCTTTGCCTTGAAGTTCCACATTAAGATCATTGAGATGCTGAGTCATGTCGATAGGAAACCCAAAGTCGCACATCCATTCTTTATTACCAAAATGAGGAAAGGCATATTCCTTCATATCCAAGAAGAATTGTATTTCGCTTTTTAAGCTGTATACTCTTTTTAGCATTGCACCTCTACTAAGCCAACGTACTTCGGTATTAAAAACCACGTCGCCATATTCAGTTTCTAAATCTTTCAGAAATTCTTTGAATTCACGGTGATTTAACGCGCGCGACTTTATAAAGTTGATTAGTTTAATTATTGGCACTGTGACATTTGGCAAACTCAATCTTTTCGCACACAAATTTTCCTGGTAAATTATGCAGTGGTTAACGAATATTTCCCTTCCTGTGATCTTCTTAATGTCTTGAAATAGCCTTCCCGATACTCCTACCTCCATGCTTGCCATTGCTCGTGCTCCATCTGTCGATATACCAATAATATTTTCTAATGAAATTGAAAAATTTTCCAACACAGACTTTAGTTCATCGTACAGGTCTTTGCCGGTTGTAGTCCCTTGCATTGGAATCAGTGAACACAACTCTTCGGTAATATTAAATTTGGTGTCAACACCACGTAAAAATATAGCCAGTTGTGCTGTATCGCTAATATCGCAACTCTCATCAAGTGCCAAAGAACAGTATTCGAATTTTGCAATGCGTTCACGAAGCGTTGTTGCTATGTTCTCGGACAAGTCTTCAATTCTCCTTGCAATGGTGAATCTTGATAAACTAATGTTTGAAATAATATTTATTTTATCAGGAAATGCTATTTCTGCAACAGCAGTCAGACATTCTTTTATCATCTCTCCATCCGCAAAGGGTTTCATTTTTTTTCCTAGTATTTGACTGACAACGAAACTAGCCTTTACTGCTGTATTTGATAAAATAGCTTGATTTTTAAAAATAGCCCGTTGTTTTTCCAAGGTTTTCTCCATTTGATTAAACTTGTCTATCCGGAGTTGTACTGTTAAGTTTTTATATTGTCGTTCATGTTTTGTATCGTAATGCCTTTTCATGTTATATTCTTTCAATGTCGACACAGTCTCTGAGCATATTAAGCATACAGCTTTATCTTTGACGAAAGTGAAAAAATAATCAAATTTCCACTTTTCTTGGAAATGCCTGTGCTCATCCGCAACCCTCCGTTTTTTTGTTTGCTTTCCCGACATGCTATTATGGGTTAAAAATATGAAAGTTTAGAAAAATGGAAGGAGAACTTAATTTTTAATAAAAAAAAAACTCTAATATTACCTTTTTGACAATAATATTGCACTCACGCCTTTCCAGAAACACAAGAATTGCTAAAATTGGTAGTTAACAGCTTACCAGTCTGACTGATTGTGTGACAGAAGCAAACACAAACAAGCACAGAGGCGGCGCGTTCGTATTGCATGTTTGAACAAGTTGCCGACAAGTGAGTCACAAAAAATTGTTTCGGTTTAGTATGTACTACCATTTTATTATAATTAATTTTATAACAACATATTGATGGGAGAAAGTCGATAAATTAAATTTTAGAAATGCTTGGCGGGCCGCATAAACATGTTTAACGGGCCGCAAGCGGCCCGCGGGCCGCGTGTTGCTCATCCCTGATTTAGACCATTATAGAGACTTCCAACGTAATATACAGAAAGACGCAGCTTGCCTTGTAAATCAAGTAAAAATTTTCGGGTAGGTTTAAATCCTTCAGCTGAATAGTTTTCAATAATGGACCAACTTATAACATATTTTGCACTTAACTGCTAATAAGGATCCAATTCTGTAGAAGAGTTTGCTTTAAAATTATGAAGTCCTCTTCTCTTTTTCGCACAACGGTAGATCCTTCCCCAAAGTCGATTGATACGTTTTTACTGATTTTCGAACAAAATTAGTATTAAATTCATTTCGCCGAAAATTCATTTTATATATATATATATATATATATATATATATATATATATATATATATATATGTATATATATATATATATATATATATATATATATATATATATATATATATATATATATATATATACATATAAAATGATTAAGGGAGATAATCTCTCTGGATTGGCCAATCCGATTAAGCTGACATTTTCGGAGGGCATAGATGTATATAGTGGGTATGTCCATGATTAAATAAAATTAAGATACATTTAACTCTTTGGTGGCGGCGGGCATTTTAGTGATATTTTTAATATACCTATTATTCCGTACACAAATAATTTTTGCAAAAATAAAGTCGACAAAATAAATTTCGAACGTATTTTAAATGTGAATCGGATAATGTTTTGGAATTTTTTAACCCCATGTGTGCGCTAGGTGCCTAAAAAGAGAACGGGAAAATTTGAAAATGTTGAAATTGCGATAACTTTTGACAGAGCTATTTAATCATTACGAAATTTTTAGAACATATTGATATTATTTAGTTGCAAGTTTGTGCTGCTTTTAACGAGCGTGTTGGCAACCCTGGAGCTAGGGCAGGCACTGAGAGTGAAAACTTCCAAATCATCGACTCTCCTGAAAAAATGCCGCTTATTCATAAAAAAAGCCATTCATATGTAAATATTATACTTTGTTTACATAGCCAAAGTAAAAAATTTGATATGTTATAACGGGCACGCCTGGTAACCCTTGCCCAATTTACCTATATTTTTAGCATCAAAAACTTCTGTGCATGGATACTCACGATCCGATAAGCAGAATTAATTGAAATTTACAGAATGTATTGGTCTTAAATAAGACCAGGTCTGATAGAAGTGATTTCGAAATGCGGGCGATTCTGTGCCAGTGGTGCTATCTTGAAAAATCACTAAAAAGATAACTGCTTTTAGCCTTGTAAATTCTGATTCAATCGTTGGATTTTAACGAAATTCACACAATAGCTGAACCTTACTTTAAACCACGTTTGCTAGAAATTTGCTCGAAAAATTCGGTTGGAACTGCCAGCTATGATAATGTTTATGCCTTAAATTTTGAAAATTCGTTGAGGAAAATAAAGCTCTTTGCCCTATAGAGCTTCCAGTACAGTCATGGTATCATAACGAAATTCATATGGCAAATTTAAATTATTGTAGACAATATTTAGTAGAGATCTAGTTTGAAAAACAATGATAGGGTTGCCAGCTATGATTGTTTTTGTATTATTTGACATAGCTTTAGTAAGCAATTTTATCATAAAATGTTCAAATCGTAGTAGTCTTGTAGTGAAAATACACACCAAACACTAAGATCTAGAAAGTTTGAAAGCTCTTGCGAATGGTAACCCAAAATTTTTTTGTATCCCTATAACTTCCAATGCAGTGATCGGATCAATACGAAATTCGCAGAGCAGGTTGACTTCAACGTGAGGCAGATGTGACTTATTTTTGGCTTCGGTGCTAGCAAAGGACTGCTAGCACGAGGTGTTTTTGTTATTTTCGTACCAATAAATGCTTGCATTAAGTATTCACATCGCGAATATACAATATATAACAATATATATGACAATACATACAATATATAATATATAAGGCATTAACAACAATATATAAGACAATATATAACAATACACTCAAAATCGGCACAAATCCTCTACTGTTCTTCGAACATTAGTATTTTTAGCGGTTCTGATGCGCAAGGGTTTTTTTTTGTCTTAGCCTTTAAACTGCATAAAATTTGGTAGAAAAAACTAAGAAAGCGATTTGGATACGAGCGATGTGCATTGAAGTGCAATAGCATCGCAGTGCATTGAAAAGTTCTTTAAATAAAACGCCTGGTGGTCAGAAGTTTACTCATTTTGCTATGGCGTACGAAACAACAGTGTCGGCGAGAACCCAAGACCGGATCGCCAGATGAGACCGAAATTCAAGAATGTATTAGTCTTTAGAATTTATTAGTCTTTAATCTTGATATATGGGCAGTTAAAATACATTTTCTTACCTTATTATTTATTTATTTGGTGCGTATACAATTCAACAGGCGAAACTGCCCAGTTACAGAATGGATACAATCAAAAAAAAAATAAAATAACAAGAACTAAATAAGAATATATAAATATAAGTATGTAAAATAATTAAAGTTAGAATAAAATAAAGTAAAATTAACTAAAGCAAAAAATTCATTACAATCACGAATGATCAATTCAAAAATGATAGGATACAATGACAAAAAAAAAAAAAAAAAAATACTAAGAAATAAATGAGTAAATATAAATATATAAAAAATAATTGAAGTGGTAAATTAAATTAAGAAGAGATAAGGCAAACAAAACAAAAAGAAAGAAAGAATTCATTAAAAGAAATAGGAAATAAAATTAATTAGGAACAAAAAAGAAAAAAGAAAAATTCATATGTGAGTATATATAAAATTAAAAATATACAAAAGATCTTAAAGTAGTAAATAATGAAGTAAAATTAAGTAGAGCAAAAAAAAAAAAAAAAAGAGAAGAAAGAAACCATTATTAACAAGAATAGAAAATAAAATTTATTAATTAGAAACAAAAATTTTACTTCGAACCATATTTTTGAAAATGGCAATAGAATGTGGAAGAGGACCAAGTTGAAGACTATTGTGAGTACGTAAGAGTCGCAAAACGGGAGAGTAGAAGAAAGTGTCAGTACGAGCATACGGCACTTCAAATAAAATAGAGGACCTGATTGGCCTTACGGAGTCCCGCACAATGAACAAAAATGCTAATGAGGAAGATAGGTTGCCGCGACAGATTTTGAACAGGAAACACTCATCCAAGTAAACTCTGCGCTGCTCAAGGAGAGGAATGTTAAAAAGAGATAGACGTTCACAATAGGGTAAATACGGTAGACTATATTTAAAAAGTAAAGTACGTGTAAACCTGCGCTGAACAGATTCAACAGCGTCAGAGAGGTATTTGAAGCGAGGACACCACACTTGACTGCAGTATTCAAGTACAGGACGGACTAGGCTAATAAATAGGTGGACACAAGTAGAAACACTGAATGAATTGTGGCAGGAACGAATCACGAAACCAGATATCCGAGAAGCTTTCCTAGTGATAGTAAGGACATGAACGTCGAATTTCAGTTTACGATCAAAGGTGACCCCAAGATCTGAGAAATGATCGACACAAGAGAGGACAGTGCCATCAATAGCATAAGGAAAGACATAAGTGTGAAGCTTTAAGGAAAAAGACATAGAAAAACACTTGGAAACATTAAGGGACAAACAGTTCAAGTTACACCAACCAGAGAGAGCTTGCAAATCATCCTGAAGAAGCAGAGAGTCAGCAGTATTTTTGATGATTCGGAAGATTTTTAAATCATCTGCATAAAGAAGACATGAAGATTTAAAAATAGGGGGAAGGTCATTGATAAGTATCGATGCAGTCATCAGATTACAAAGAAATTCATAAAATAGATCAATCCTGACAAAAGCAAATTTTGACAGATTTTTTGTTTGTAAATTGAGATAAGTTTGCCAGCTACAAAGATTTTAATAATTTTGCCACTATATCATACCAACTTAGGTAGTCGATCGGCCGAACTACCTTGTTAAAAAAACAATTTAATACAACACCAACTATAAACTTTATTTTACAAATATTTCTCTTCGATCTAATCTACTCAGCGATCCCACAACAACTGAACTAGCATTCCGATCTTCATCTTAAGCATAGTACTGAGTTCGATTACACGTGAAGTTTTCATACAAAATTTCACGTGAAATTTGTTTCGGTGAAAATTTAGCTTGAAAATAAGCAAGAGTTGTACTCTGTTCTTAGCATGAAAAGTTGCTTTGAAGTTGCTTTCGTGTTGAAAACATAGATGGCACTGTAACATGTCTCCAATCATTTCACGCCAATTTAGTTTGTGCAGTTCATTCTTTCGAGCTAAAAAGTGACATTTGGAGTTTCAATTTGAAAATGAAGCAGTGCAAATGTCTTTCCAATAAGAAAATCGATCGAAAATTTAAATTCTTGGCATTTTATCCATCCGGAATGAACAGTGTCTCTGCTTTTCTCCATTGCCAAAATTTTCGCTCGAAAGAATGATCAGATAATGGAGACATGTCAAAATTTAGCTTCACGATTAACTCAGTACCAGCCTTTACATGTTAATTCTGTTCATGGTGACATGATCTATTTTCTGCTGACTCGATGTCTGGAGTTTTACTTGACTCAAGAAATGATCTAATGTTGCACATCAGGTTTTTAATTTTACTGATGTTGCTCATGTTATTTAAGATGATATCATCAAATTGTAAAGTTTTCATACTGTTGATTATTGGGGTAGAAAAAATGGTCATGTACCTCTTTTTTTGTATTTGAGAAATAGTGATCAAGTATTTTAACTTCGCAATTATTGAAATGGATTAATATATTTCCGGATAGAGTCAGTTGTCGTGAATCGCAGCTTTGATTGATTACAATCTATAGCATTTTTTATTACAATCGTTTCGGAAACTAATTCTATAATTTCTGTATTTTTATTTTTTACAAGGTTATAATTTTGGCGGTACATACAGTGTTTACTTAATTTTAGTTCATTTAAAAATTTATTCTTTTCATATTTGTATACAGTGCTATTGAGATTAAAGTTCATTTCGATAGGACTGTCAATTTCTTTTGATTGGTTATTTGGTATAGGAACTTTTATATCTAGTTGAACTTTTGCCATTGTTTTTGGTATTTTGATCGCAAATAATAACAGATTTTTATTCGATTTAGCCAGTCCAATTCTAATATAAGGTAATTTATTAAGGTTAATATCGCATTTTTTAATCTCTTCATCAGTGAGAACGTTCGGGTGCAACAGGCCATATCTCGCGGAGGCAATGTTGTCTTGAATGTGCTCAATTCTGCTCTTAAAAATTTGAATTTTGAGCAGTTGGTCATAAAAGATGTCGTTGTTATTTGAAATTTGGTTCATTTTATTCAAAATTGTATCTCGATCCCTATTGACTACGTCTCTGAGTTGTCGAAATGTTTCGTTGAAGTTTTTGTTGATGTCAACTTGTTGGCTGATTGTGTTAATTAGTTCCTGATTATTTGTTTCTACTGTTCTAAGATGTTCGTCGATGTCCCGTCTGTCTTGATCGTCCATCGTCCCGAAGAGCCATTTTTGTGCATTACCGACCAAATTGACGAGACCTCGTTTATGTCTTTTATCTTGAGGTATAAGAGTTTTAATTATATTTGTCAAGTGCTGTAGATCTGAAAGTATTATGTTTTTGTGTTGTCCGTTCATTTTGTCGGCGTTTGTTTTGAATTCCGTTATCAAGGCCAACATTTCGTTAGTGTTTATCACATGAAGTATTATGTTTGTACTCGTTACTACTTCGGTCTCGTCAGAGTGAACCTTAATTAATCCTGTCGGTTCAGCAACGTTATTTATTTCTAACGTTCCATTGACTGAGTTGAATAGCATAAATATAGTCAACATTGTTGTGAGTACCGTGATAACTCGAAGGTTGCTGATTTTTCTGTAAATGTCTCCCGGTTCCGTATCGGGTTTGAATCGTAGCTTCAGATTTGCTTTTATCACTTCCCAGTCATCTGTTGCATCTTTGACGGGTCCCTGGATTTTTTTGTAGTACACCATATGAGTTGCTGCTTTTCTTATATCGGGATTTTGGATGTTGCTGAGGTAGTACTCGATGCTACTAATAAATGAGTTTAATGACATGTCGCCAGTGCCAGTGAAATTCGCCATGTGCTTAATTTCCCTCGGGATTCGCTCCGATTGGGATCTGTTGCCTGCTAATTGTTGTATCGATGCCTCTAATTGTCCAATATAGTCGTCTCGGTTCCTGTTTGCAAGTAATTCCTGCGCAGCTGCTGCTAATTGGGCCATCTCGTTTTCTCGCTCCTGCAGTTGCTGCTGTAGTTGTCGAACCTGGTCTTCCATGTTACCTGAAACTAAATTTCTGTTTGAGCAGTAGTACCTGTCACGTTTAATTTTCCTCTCCGTCATTCACGGCTTCTCACTTCAATGTTCAAACGGCTTCAAGCAAACTTTTCACGAATGTCACTTTTTGTAACTCATTCACTTTTTATTACTTTCATTGTATGTTTGGGGTGCCAACCAGCCTCAGCCGACGTTGAAGGATGTAAAAAAGATTAAGACCTCCCAAACCAAAGGAAAGTTTTTATTTATTTTAGATAATATCACAATGTTGTTTATAGTGGTTTTATTTTGATAATGTGTTTTTTCCGCGATTATTCTTGACGACTTTTTCGCTAACACACTAATTTTTAGTTTGTTTCACTTAATCTTTTCGATTTTTTTTTCTTTTACAAGTTTCTTGACTGCGCCACTTAGGTAGTCAATCGGCCGAACTACCTTTTTAAAAAAAAAACAATTTAATACAGCACCAACTATAAACTTTATTTTGCGAATATTTCTCTTCGATCTAATCTACTCAGCGATCCCACAACAACTGAACTAGCATTCCGATCTTCATCTTACATGTTAATTCTGTTCATGGTGACATGATCTATTTTCTGCTGACTCGATGTCTGGAGTTTTACCTGACTCAAGAAATTATCTAATGTTGCACATCACCGTGTGATAATTGTTGGGGTGTTCATGTTTCATCTTATACATGACTACCACAAATAAATTTTTGAGTTGTAGTCAAGCTGCAAAACTATTCTTTCCATGTCCATAGCTTTCGGTGCTGCATCGGATCAAACCGAAATTCACAGCGTAAGTTGATCTCAACGCCAAGAAGATATGTCATTTTTCGGTGCTAATGCTAGCGGCGTTCTATTTATTATTATACTATTATTGTAACAAGAGATGCTATCATCAAACTTTTATATACAAGTATATCTTGTGTGATGATCCATTTGTAAGTGTATACAAGAAATTGATTTAGTAAACATTTTAAACATACTCAATATGAAGCGAAATCTGCCTATAGGCTAGAGTTCTATCAAGTTGAATAAAAGTTCCTCTATAATCAGCAATTTGCACCATCTATAACTTTTTCGACGTCTCTAATCATTCCTCTTGTATTTTTGGAGATACCAAAAACCACATGCATGGACTGATAGCTGCCTGCAAATTACTTGTTTCGTTATAGCTGCGTAAATATTTTTTCTTCCATTGCAAGTGAGGTTTCGGTGTGTTTTTGTAAACTAATTAGATACTGCCATGCAGCCTGCTTCGTATTTTGAGTTTTTTTCTCAACCCTAATAAGCAACCCACTATATTCATCTGACACGGAAGCCAAAATCTTCATCTAGCAGCACTATATGGTTTACTTTGGGTAGGTTTGTGCAAAAGCTATTAACTGGAAAACCATAAATTTTCCGCATACAAAGTACGTTGATTCGGCAGTTTATTCTCTTCGTTGTGCTCAGTTTACTTTTGCGGTAGCAGAAGTTTGCGTCTACCTAGCGTAGCATACTGCCGACATCAGATATTCAGCTCTAAGCTAAATTATAATTTTCGTATCATGCTCCCGAGTATGTTTTGCTTTTTGGAGCTACGAATGTATTCGATTCGGAATGGACGACCCGGTAATTATCCTTTGCTTTACAATTGATGTGTGTAACTTTCATGCTAGAGATTTAGTTTTGAGCAACAGTATCATTTGAACTTGTATCTTGCATTTCATCTCTTTCAGTATGGAAATCGGCATTTGTTGGGCAGTTGGAATGCAATTGCGATTGCAAGGCAAATGTGATCCTTAGAACTAACGGAGAATAGAATTTGCATGATGAACACTGTGTGGGTGTTGACTGTGATTAATTCCTCTACTTTAAAATTATATCTTTTTCGTGTAAATTTCATGTTGCTCGGTAAATTCGGAAGTTTGTTTTCCGTGTTGCTTGATAAATTGTTGTACATACTGTTGTATAGGATTGGGTTTAGGTTACAGTAAAATATTTTTTAGTGGTATTGATCCACTCATTTACCTTACTCATAACTCTCATTAGGTCTTCAGTATTATAATATGATCTATATGTTTGCGATTTCTATCACAATATCCAAATTGTGGCTAATAACATAACAATAAGCATATTGTTTTAAGCCCCGTAAAAGTAATTAGTATGTATCTATATCGATAATTGTAATGTTGAAATATTTTCGTATTCAAATTTTTTCGTATTCACTGCCAGACATCAGGGTGCTAAATCATATAAATTCGTGTAAAGAGCTAAATATAGGTACTGAGCTTACAATTTTTTAAACTGCGTCAACTGACAAGGACGACGGAATTTCATTAAAAGCAATTAATGTTCACAAGAACTTTCTGCTTTAAGAGGTTTCAGGTAAAATGTGTGGTTAATGGCTTCGGTTTACGGTTGAAATACTTTGAAGTCATCTTAGCAAAATGTAAAACGTTATCATAGCCCTCATCACCCGTCAGTTAATGGCATTTCATGTTTTTGTGTTTTTTGGAAGGATTATATTTTAAGTCAAGGCAAAATGCTGAACATGTTGGGAAATGACACTGGTAGGTGTAACTTTATTGATAGATGCTGTAAGGATTTAGTTTGGTGTTTTAAATCGTTTGATGTTGCGTGAATTGTTAACATTTATAGCTCAAAATTAAATATGTTTTGGAATTCATCGGCTGCCGAATTCAAGATTTAAGAAGCTTAGACCGAAAGTGTGGTGAACTGAGAGACCTAATATACCGCTTCATGGTTTCATCAACTAAATGTCGACTTCCGGCTCAGGGTAAATTTTGCGTAGGTAGTTTTCATGCGAAATATGATAATGAAACACTAAAAGAAAAACTCTTGGTTGGTTCAACTATTTTTAATAGTATTGCAACGATTCATTCAAAATCGTTAAACGAACTACGGAAAATAGTTATTTTTACTATGTTAATATAGTTAATTTAACGATATAAAAGTAGTTGGCTCTGGTTACACAAAAAATTTCGCAACGTTCATGAAATCAACAGTTTTAATTGTTTCATAACCACGAAAAATAGTTGATCACTAGAAAAATATTCATCAATTCACTCAAAACTTCAACGTTTCGAATTATCAACAGTTTTATGGTACTTAAACTACTTTGCAATAGTTGATTTCAACAAACGTAATTCAGTGAGCAACGTCTTTGGAATTATTCTACGCAAAATAAAATGGTTTCAACATTTGGAGGTTTTTCATGCTCTGAATGAAATATTCCTTCCAGTAGCAGATAGGTCAATCCATCAATTTCTACGCATTTGATTGCCGAATTTTAAAGTTAACGTGAAAAATAACTGAATACGTATATGTTTGATATTTCAGTTGAAATTTGTACGAATGCGAAATAAATTCACCTTGCTTTTGAGTCGCGGCAGCACTGACCTCCATCCTTGTGATCTATTCCTGCGAAAAATACTGAGAGGGTCAATTAGTTCAGTGTTAAGCGTCAATGAGTGAAGTGCAGTGCTGCCACTTTGGATACCTTCGTATCATTTTGGATACGAATCGAATTTGAAAAATCTGGATGATACTATGATACGTTGTCCCCAAAATGGATACTTTTCTCATCAACTTTAATTTACCTGCGCGAAAACGTGTGTTCATAACAATCACTTTTTTCAATTTTCATTACATTATATTTGAAATAGAAAAGTTTGATTGCACAATTTTATCATACTATTATATAAATGGAAGTAGCAGCATTTTCTTTCGAAAAAGTTTGGGGTTCTATTCAAAATGGGTATAAGCATGATGTGACTCAAGAAACAGACAAGAAAAAAAGTGGCTCAGGAACTATCAAAAATGTACAATAATTTATACAGAGCTGAGTAGGTGAATTCTTCTAACCCTCAAAGCACATAGGCCGCTGCTGAAACATATTTTATTCTAATATTGAATGCATTTCTCATCTTACCTAAGAGCTATGCAGCAGTCTTTGAGGAATTTCGAATGATTTCGTTGCAAAATTGTAAATTCCTTTCCAAAATCTTAAGCAGGACAAAGTTAAGACTTATTGGACGATATTCCTTTGGCTTAACATTAAAAACTTTCCCTGCTTTATGGAACATACGATAAGCGCAGGCAAGCATTATAAATATCTCTGAGCCATAGTAGCGATACTTCCATGGTCTGCTGGATATCAGCATCAAGGACGCCATCAGGGGCGGAGATTTAAACGGCTCAAATGAGTTAATAGCCCTCCTCAGTTGATATTTAGATATTCTAAATGACGGTGTTGAGCTCGTAGCTTGCTCCATTTTTGCGTCCAAAAGAACGTTTAGAGTACCTGCGCTGGAGCTAGTCTAAATGCCCTCAGGGTTTATGATGCACCACATAGCCTTTGGGGTTGTGCTTAAAACCTCACGAAGGTGATTTGCCTCGCTGATACTCTTTGTCTTGCGTACGGCATATTTCAAAGCCCTCAGCTTCGTTTTATACAGCGACCAGTCATTAGATTTTTTGAGCTATTAAAATCCTTGTTACACTCTCTTCGCTGGGTGCTGCTTCATGATCTCCGGCCAGCCACGTTGAAAGATATGAACCTATTATCGGAGAATGAACACTCTTGCAAAACCCTCCAGTCACGGAGAAGATGCGGTGCCGCCCACTTCCCAAGGTAACGTCAAGAACCTCTTTACGGTTTGAGTAAAAGAAGGTCGATTCGCTGCTAGTATTGGCGATGAAAAGGTGGTGGGCAATGATGAAATCAAAAAGTTCCTCACCTCGGCCATTTGAGTAAGAGCTACCCTCTACTTCATTATGAGCATATTAGAGTCTGGCCTCAGAAAAAGAGGTACACCAATTTTCATGGCTTTAGCCACAACACCCTTGACAATGTCGCATAGATGGCTAGTGACATGATCATATGCCATGTAGCAGGAAACAAACCAATATGTTATCCTGCAACAGCCATGTTATCCTTGTCACAGAAATTGTGTAGTAAAAGGACGTTAGTGGTTTTCTTGACAACAATACAGACACGTGGCTTGTGTAAGCCGTGGCGTACTATCAGTCTGCATCCATTGGTACGTAACCCACAAACCGATTGTTGGCAACCCATGGTTCTTGGATTAGGATTAGCTCTTCCTCTGTCCTAGACAAGCGGAGAAGCAGGGCAACTGATGCTGCTTTCGTATGGTGTGGAGACCTGCAGTACCTTCACCATCATTCATTGTTGATAAGGGTTAGGTCGAGGTCCTCTCCCTCGGACATAGAAGCTGCCCAAGCCCATTCCTCTGCGTCCAGAGTCATGAGGTACAGGCAGCTACCCAACTCGGAGGTAGTCCCGACGCTGACCTTATCGGCATAGAGGATTCCGCATCCGATTCTTCCTCAAACGTCCGCCGTTAGACAGGCGACAGTCCCCTCTTCAAGTAGTTTCTCGGTCATTTGAGCCACCTATTTTGAGTCAGGCTTTAAATTTATCAGATCTTTGGCCTGTCGCTTCAACAGATCCGTAGAGCCAATGTCTCGACTCCATACCTGATAATGCCCTTACAGGGCATCTAAAACCGGCAGTGCTTCTTCATTTATAATGAAAAGGGCCTTCCGTCGATTATCTACTATTAGCAGAAAATTTGAAACAAAAATATTTTTAGCTTCTACCAAGTTTTATGCATTTGATTTGTTAAAAGCTGAATGTGATTTTTTGAGTAAAATTTTGATATTTTTTAAAAATATATGTTCGATTTTACTATATGCTGTGGCATAAATCGCCGATTTATGTTAAATGTCGAAAATGACATTTTATATTTCGGACAAAAATGGCTGCATAGGGCCATGCAGAGCATTATACCAAGGTATCAATTTGATACGCATTGCTAAAATTGTGGATACGATGGATACGTTTTTCTTACTTATTTTGTAGAATTTGGATACGATATGAAAGCTTCAAAGTGGCAGCACTGGTGAAGTGTCATAAAGTGAGTGTGCGCAGCTAATTGAATAAAATTTAAATAGTGAAAATAGTGAATTTTTAATAGTGAATTTTTGGAGCACATATAATTCAAAACGTGAGTTATTATTATCGTTTATCCTTTAGATATGCGGTGTTTGTCAAATACCGAGCACCTTGTTTGGCAAACTTCGCATGTGTGGTTGGGTTGCTCGCCTAGTGCTTGCCCTAGGCCAAGCACAAACATTCGGGTGCTCGCTATTCCCGTTGTTTGTGGAACTTTCAACCAAATCAAAGTAGACGAGCAATGTGTTTGGGTATGTTCGGATCCCCGCTTTAGACATTCGGTATTTGTTGCGGTTGTTGATAAATACTGAAAAATGTCAAACTGTGTGGCGCGAGTAAAAATTTTCAAATGTGGCACGGTAAGCAACATATTTTGGTAATTATGCAGTTTACGGGAGACCCCTCCGATGACCTTGAAATTTTAGTATGTTGTAGAGATGTTTATGCTGAACAAGAATATATGTGCATGTAGGGCGCGGAAATCACATCTTCACATACTTTTTTAACTTTGAAAAAATGATATTATTTAATACAATTTAATGATATTAACAGATATATATATATATATATATATATATATATATATATATATATATATATATATATATATATATATATATATGTGTATAGATTATAAATCTTAAAATATGTTTATTCATGTAAAAAATCATCAATTTCTATTGGATACATATTTGACATTTCAACAAAAAAAGCATCAATGCGGCATGAATAAGAAAAATGTCGTTTGAACAAAAATTCAGCAATGTATTGTCGATAATGTTGAATTCGACGTCCATAACGAGGGATGTTGTCACGCAAATCACGCCACAGACGCTCAATGTTTTGTGTGTGCGCTCTTGTCTCCGGATCCAGAAAATTGTATTGATGGTTTACCGTGAGATGCATCCATCGTTCTCTGGACAAATTCTTATATGCCCTCCAGCAATCGGAAATGATGATTGTACCCGGTTTGATCCTTCGCATGATTATTTCCTGCAGAACTCCAGCAGATCGGGCACGTACTGGCTCAATGAAGCACTCCTTGGTTACTGGGTCAACACCGCCAAACACCCATGTTCCTCGGATTATCCGGCCTCGATGATACTTGCGTCGTCCAAGCAGTGCCTCATCGATTTGTACAGTATGACCTTCACCACCGATTTTCTGTATATTCCGTTTTAGCCAAAATTGACAAATCTTTAAAAAAAAGCATTGTATTTTACCAAACGTTTTTACGTTATTCATATAAGCATTAATAAAACCTACTTCTCGGCAGAAGGAAATCCAATCCACTGCTGTATGAGAACTCAATGAAAAGTCTTCTTCCAATTTAGCTTGATGTGGTGGCCTATGATACACAAAGTATCCAATAATGCGACATGCCGTTTGGATACTGATTTGCATATTACTGAACCACGTTCCTGTTAATGCACTAACCTTATAGCGACACCATACCTTCTTACGTTTTTGTTTCCGTACAGAAGACATGTACGTGTATGTACATTGAAAGGACAATGTTTCGCGTTTCAACGTAAGAAGGGTACCACATTCGCGACAAATCACTTCACCTCGTATAACATGTCTTTCTATTAAAAAGTCGATTAATTTATCACGATCACCAGCGATTTCGAGATATTGGAATAGTGTTATCATGTTGATTTCAATTTTGTAACTAATAAGATGCCTAAAATTTCTTGCCAAGATCGTTATACGAGTACTCATTATTAGACCAATGTAAACAAACAACATGCTATTTCGTGCAAAAAACTATGTGAAGATATGATTTCCGCGCCCAACATATACACATAAAATTAATCAGCGCAAAAACCTCTACAACATACTAAAATTTCAAGGTCATCGGAAGGGTCTCCCCCAAACTGTATTATTACCCATATTTTTTGCGTAATGTTATTAAATGACATAAATTTATTTAATTATTTACTCAGATATGCAGCAACTATTTCGTTATTTTTTACAAGAAAATGGCGGGAGTGAACAACGACGAGCAGCTCGTACATGTTCCAGTTTTGGCAAACATTCGGCAATGCCCGAATGTCTAACTCAATGTGCTTGTCATTTCGCAATCACCAAGCCAAATGACTTGACTAGGTGTTCGGTATTTGGCGAATAGGAGGTGTTTGACAAACACCGTATATCTAAAGCCGCCTTAACAACAATAAAAAAATTTTATTTTCTTACTGACATTTTTCTCCATTTTCGGCAAAACGAATTTAGGAAAAAACGTGGACGTCGCACAAGCACATGGTGGTTGAAATCCTATGAAAAAAAAATTTTAGTGACAGGCGATCAAGGGCTTCATGACTTTGTGAGAATCTATGTGGTGAGCTAAACCCAATATCCACTTGAAAGCATTGGAAAATACTTTTTATATTGATACTGGTCTTCAACGAATATTTTGTCGTAGCCATTTTTGCCAACAAACCAATGAATGATTTCATCAGGCGCGAATGGTCAACGGCAGAGGCACTGACAAACAATTGACAATTGGTGCTGCTGTCGTATAAAGGAGAGATGAACTGTCCAATTCGCATAGTGATAGCTGTAGTGTGTACACGTTTATGCCATAGGCGTGCCGTGGCCTAAAATCTGGCAGGGGCCAGGGACCGAAAGGTTCAAAACATGCGATGCGATGGTTTTGTCTTGCGTTAGGTACATGTACTGTTCAAACTACTTACATAATTTACTAAGACACTATATGTCTGTTAACTTATTCTTTGTTATTTGCTAATGCATAATGCATTATCAAATAAACTTCGTGTCTGTGAATACGTATGAGCTAATACCACTTGCATATAATGTGAACGGTAGGTATGAACTACACATGAATTATCTATGACAGCTAAGACATGAACGCTTGTATGAATTATACGAGAATAGAATGAAAATAATTAGAAATATCAGACTATTTTTTCGTCTAGAAGCCAAATATATTTCAATTTATACTTGAAGAAGGGGATAGTTTACTTTCAAAATATCTTTGAAGAAATTGGAATATATTAAGCCAACAAGAAAGAAATTGATTTGAATTGAACCTAGAAAAAGTATAAATGATTTGGCAAGATGAAGAGTGCTGTAACTTACTCTTTTCGAGCCATTTGGTTTGCAGGGATATCTTTGTAGCCCTAACAGCGTGTCCAAAGCTATATGAAATATCAAAACCTTTCAAACTAGTGCTTTACGTTGTTTTCCGTTTTCTCTGGGAAACGTGAGATCCAGACAGTGCTTTTTTTTGAATGATTTAATTTTTTCCCAAACTACATATAAGTTTTCTCGCTCACTTAGTAGTGTTTTAACTGTTCAATTCACAAGATCCACCCCATCCCAAAGAGTTGCATTTTTAGTTTGGAAATATGTGCTTAACATGTTCGTTATAGAAAGAATATAGTGAAAGATAAAAAGATTTACTATAATCATAATCATAATCATTTATTAAATTCGTCTAATGCAGACTATACACATACAATAAAAATTAATTATTCTTACACAGAATTCGTTTAAGTGATACTGTAGATAAATGAAAATCAAACTTATAATAAGCTTCGTTAAAGCATCTACTTATTGAAGTGACTGGTTCATTGCAACCATAATTGGTCCGATGTTGAGGGATCGACAAAAAGTTAACACGCCTGACACGTTTGTTATTAATGTTAAAATTAAGTTGGCTTAATAAGTAGTTTGAGTCAACGGTGCCATCCAAAATTTTTGCGGCAAATAAGATTTTGGAATTTTGACGTCGAGAGTCCAAGGTATCCATTCGTAAAAGATTTAAGCGGTCTTGATAAGGAGGTAGATGTAAAGGGTCATACCACGGAAGACCGCGGAGGCAGAAACGTAAGAACCTCTTTTGAATTGACTCAATTTGGTCTATGTAGACTTTTTGATATGGTGACCATACAATACTTGCATATTCGACAATAGGTCTTACTAAGCTACAAAAGAGGGTCTTAATTAGAAAAATGTCGTTGAATTCCTTTGAACGTCTTCTGACAAAACCTAAGGCATTGCTAGCTTTCACAACGATTGAATCGATGTGATCGTCAAATGTGAAGGATTGATTCAGCAATACTCCTAAATCGAGTACTTTCGCTGATCTGTTTAAAGATGTACTCAAAAGTGAGTATTCATAGATTATAGGATTATTTTTGCGTGTGTAAGATATAATCGTACACTTGTCAGGATTAATTAAGAGATTGTTATCGGAACACCATTTGGCAAATCTGTTAAGATCCTGCTGCAAATCATTGCAATCGTTAAGGTTTCTCACAACTTTGAAAATTTTAGCGTCATCGGCATAAAGAAGAACAGAAAATGACTGTAGAATGGAACCTACGTCATTAATAAATAAGGCGAACAGTAAAGGGCCTAGATGACTACCTTGTGGAACACCAGACGTGGTTCTAATTTCAGATGACAAGGCACCGCGAAAGGATACACGTTGAGTTCGATTCGTCAAGTAAGAGTCAACCCAATTTAAAAACAAGTAAGGGAATTGAAAGGAATGAAGCTTAGCTAAAAGTATAGAGTGATCAAGCTTATCAAAGGCTTTCGTCAAGTCTGTGTAGGCGCAGTCAGTTTGGAGCCCAGCTTCAATTGAGTTGGTTATTTGGTGAGAAAATTCAAGCAGGTTGGTTGTGGTTGAACGACCTTTCATGAAACCATGCTGATACGGAGCCATAATTGATTTGCAATGAAAGGCTACAACATTCGTGACTATGGCTTCAAAAAGTTTTGCGACACAGGGAAGTTTTGCAATAGGTCTATAGTTGCAAGCGTCATTACGACTCCCTTTCTTGAATATAGGAGTGACGGTGGAGTATTTCCACAAATGAGGAAAGATGCCTGTTTTTAAGGATGTATTGAAAATATAAGACAGCACAGGTAGTAGTGACGACACACAATATTTCAAGACCAAATTAGGTATGCCATCTGGGCTAGGTGTTATATTATTGTCAAGTTTATTAACAAATGTGATAATAGTGTCCTCGTCAATTTTTAAATCCTTCATCTCCAAAGAAGAAACTGTTGAGTTCGTCAAGTAGGGTGAAAAGTGTCTGGAGTTAGGAAAGTCCGTACGATAGGCTTTACGGAAAACGGAAGCAAATAAATTACTAATATCAAAGGGATCATCAAAATAAGAGTCGTCAGATTTAAATGTGAGTGGATACCCATCGTTATAAGTCTTAGAATTAACAAAATTCCAAAATCTCTTAGGTTGAGCTTGAAAATTAAATCTTAGCTGTTGCGTATGTCTATGATATGCAAATGCAACTTCATTATGATGCAGATCTCGTAATGTGGAAAAACGTTGATAGTCAAGTTCTGAGCGAGTCAGGCGAAATTTTTTCCAGGCTTTGTTTTTGGAATTTTTTAAATGGCAAAGCTGTGGAGACATCCAAGGAAAACGAACCTTGCTTTTAGTGAAGGTAGTTGGCACGCACCGTAAAAAACAGCTTAACAACCGAATGTGGAAGTAGAACGTAGCTTTATCAGGATTAGGTTCCTGCAACACGGAGGACCAATCATAGTTAGCAAGCAAGTCACGTATTTGATCGACATTAGCTCGTCTAAAATTAAATTTAAGTTCAGATGTGCTCGATGATAAGTAATTACTAGACTTTGGCTCGAAAATAATGTTGAGTGCACAATGATGCGCGGTTTCGTCGATGAGAGATGATGTGAGGGGTTTCACCACAGTAGAAGAGGTATCAGTCGAAAAAATCAGGTCCAGCATTTTTCCATTTGCGTTCCGGATGCAATTGGCTTGAAACAAACCAAGTGATATAAATTCGTTTGCAATGTTGATGTCGTGTTGTCCGCCAATAGAAGTAGAGCTCGGAACTTCGAAAGTGCCGTCCGCAGAAGGGCACCAGTTTATTCTAGGTAGGTTGAAATCACCCATTAAGACGACGTCGTCGTTATTGTCCGCAAGATCGCATATGAGCTGCATAGTATGTATAAGCGAAGCATAAACATCATACGAAGAATTTGGTGGCGTGTAGTTGACACCGAAAAATATTTTCTTTGACGTCAGTTCGACTTGGGCACAAATAAATTCATTATTTGTATGCGGTATTTCGATTAGAGATACTTTGAATTTTTTGTGAAACGCCAGAAGAACACCACCTCCGACAGGAGCGTCAGTAAGATCTCCATGTCTATCCCGGCGGAAAATAGTATACTACTCCGAATTAAAAATTTCAGCATTGTGAATATTTGCACAAAGCCACGTTTCGGTGATCGCAATGACATCAAAAGCTTCAGAGTTTGACAGCTCATAGAACTTATTAAGTTTAGATCGCATTCCACTTACGTTGGTGTAAAGTGCTGAGATGAGTTCGTCCCGTTTTTTGTTGCAGCACTTGATTTACTTATTCGTTTGTTGATGAATTCATGCACAACAGAGTTCGGCGGCCAGAAAAGGCTATTTGCAATGGAATCAAAGCAACAATCTGGTGCTATAATTTTAAATGATGATACACGATGCCGATTCCCTATCTTAATAACTGATACACAGTCCTTAGGGATGAAGGATTTTGTATGCTTAAGGATTCCCTCAACATTTTTCTTCACGTCATCTGCGGTGGTATCAGGAGCAAGCCTAGATACAAATATAGCTCTGGGTTGTGTGACACCTCTGAGGGTGCAGTTGAAAATATTCAAATCATTTGATACTATATGAGGATCTAATACGATGTTGGCATCTACTGCTTTTGAGCTAGGTTTCTTAGCTACATTAGATGCGGAGACTGGAGATTTCGAAGTCGCATTAGCAGATGATTTTGAACATTTGACGTTATTTTTTGAATTCGCTTTCCGCTCACTCATTGCTGCATCTGCTATTTTATAAGTTGATTTATGTTTTGCGCCAACATTATCAGAAATCGGTTTGTGTATTGTAGCAACACTATCAGAAGTTGTCGGTATTTCATTTTCCAGAACCGTCTGGCAGGCAATGGATCTTGATGCAGGTTTTGAGGGTTGGGAGATTGAGATACGATCAAGTTGATGCTCCATCGCGTTTAATTTCGAAGATATTAGGTCGATCGAACACGAAGTTAGACTCGTGTCAGTAATGTCTACTACAGTGTCAGCTACGGCTGACGCCTTAACATCGACACTCCTAATTTTAGATAGAATTAAGTCCATCTTATCTTCAATTTGGTCTAGTCTAGAGGATAGTGCCAAGACTTTATCTTGCTGACCGCGTAAGTCGTCTATTAAATCGACCATAGGTTTTAATGAAGAAGATAAGTTCTTAATAATATTCCCGATAACAGCATTGTCTCGAGATAACGACTCGTTTCGCTCGTTCATGCTTTCCAAATTATTGTTTGTTAATTGAAGCATCCTCAGAACATGGCATGGTTTGATGTCGCTGCATTCATTGCAAGTAATATTAGAAGACTTGCGCGTAGATTTCATGCATGAATTGTGGAATGATCGATTGCATATCCCGTCGCAAACAACAGAATTCTTCTTATCCAAAGGTTAGGTATAAACTTAGGATTGCTGATTGAATGAAAGATCCCCAATGCATAAACAGAGTCATTGTATTTTCCTTCATTCATTTCTTTTTCTAAAACCTCTTTTATTGACCCACAGCTATCGATCACATATTTGCAATTGTGAAATCTCATTGACTAACGAGTCGAGCTTAAACTTCTCATTTCACGCCTTGTATTTAGACCAACTGCCGATTCAAGCTGCTTCCACAATTGGTGTTGTGATAGCTTCGAAAAGTGTAGATAAAGAAATTCGATGGCATTGAAAAAGGATGTACACGTTTCGATTGTGAAACATGTGTCCATCACAGCAAGGATAATTCCATGAGCTTGACAGTGTATAAATTTGGCTGCAGGGTGTTTTATCTTAATTTAGGTTTATCTTAATTAGGTTTATCTTAATTTTGGTTTATCTTAATTTAGGTTACTGCTGACCCATTGCTCTTGTAGAAGTGCAATAAAGGGAGGTGCTTCCAGTTTTGTCAATTTTTCGCTCAAAAGATAGGACGAAGCCTGGGCATGCTGCAAGTTGATCTGAACAAATCTTATACCTTCAAGCATAGATATGTCCGGAATTGATGTCTTTGGATCCCTTTGCAGGGACCCTTCGACAATACCTGCGTGACCTCAGTGAAAAAAAAAATTTAGAAAAGAATTTCCACTGGATCTCTGGATTTGCTCTGGAGATCTGTCCCTAGACAGTCACAAGAACCGATGCCTCACCACTTCTTGATTTGTTTAAATTTAACCACATACAAAAAGTAGCTCAGTATCATAGGTATCTGTCCCTGAGCGTCGAGAAACTTCTTTGGTCAAGTACGATCACCAGGTTGAAACCATCTTCACCGATGGTGGGATTCTTCCTGGGATTTATGTACTTTATGATCCAGTGTTTCACATCGATGCCCGTATTCAGTTTTCCAAACATGCCAATGTTGTCACCTGCGCTCTTGCGAAGACCAGGTATCCAACAACTGAAATGATAGGGTTTGGCGAAATCGAAGCCAATATAGTAAATTAGGGCCGACTGCTAGTACCCAGGCGACTTGGAGTTGACCGTCCACAAACTTCGCTTACGTAAAGCTGTAAACTGGTCCTGACTCCGCTATCTCTCGCCACAGTGTGTTCTTAACGATAGCGTACTGACCATCGGTCAGTTTGCCATCACAACGTTGCTATCACAACGATGAGAGAAGAAGACGCAGTTTTCGCGCACGCTCAATTTTCAACACCAAATGTCACTTTTTAGCCCGAAACAAAAAACTGCACAAAAAATAATTGGAGACATGTGTCAATGTCATCTGCATTTCAATTTCGAAAGTAACTTTTGACGAAAAGAAGCAACTTTTCACGCTAAGAAGTGACTACAGCTCTTGCTTATTTGCAAACTAAATTTTCCCCGAAACAAATTTCACGTGAAATTTTGTATGTTTATATATATATATATATATATATATATATATATATATATATATATATATATATATATATATATATATATATATATATATATATATATATATATATATATATATATATATATATATATATATATATGGTTCGATTTTTTAGCCCAATGATACACACGGTGGTTCTACCGAAGCGTTTCCCGTGAGAAAAATCGAGTCGGTTTAGTTGTGCATTACAAAACCGAGAGGCGGCCAAACCGCGGTGTGTGTCATCATAATGCTCAAGTAATACACGACTATACCAACTCGGTTTTTCTCTCGGGAAACGCTTCGGTAAAACTGCCGTGTGTCATTGGTAAGGTTTACAGTGGTTGCACCAAATGTGACCTGATCTATAGAGCGGACTAAGTGAATTTAGTTCTAAGGTGTTTACATTGACCTGACCTAAAATGTGGTCAGGTTGAATTTAGTCCTCGTTTGTACTTGATAGCTGTCATTTAGTTTAATTTTAGTTCATACACTGTAATTATCTTTTCATTTGTCTCTCCAATATGCCTATTGAAATTATTTTGAGTCAAAGGAGAGGGTTGCGAGCTCAAATTCTACGTAAATCTATTATTAATAGTCGCGCAAAAATCAATGCTTAGGTCGAGTGTGTTTAAAGCGTATAGTCCACGACCTATTTTAGGTCAGGTCGCTTGAAATCGTGGACTGACCTATCGCTTGGGTCGGGTACTAAGTGTTTACAGCAGGTGGACCAAATAATGTTGGTGGAATTTGGTGTATAGTCCGCGGACTAAGCGTCTGCTGTAAATGCTCTCATTGGCCTTAAGGTAGCGCGCTGAAGCAGTTATTGGCATTTTTGGGCGTTTAGGGTACACCGCACTGATTTTGATTATCCCCAATTTCTCTGAAAATTACAATGCAATTGAACTGTAACCTGGAACGTGCATTAGAAAAAGCCTTAATCAATCAAATGGCGTCAACACCTTCTATGTAGTGAAACCCTGAAAGCCTAATTTTTAAATCAAAAGCAGGGAACTGTTCAAGCTCAGCAGAAACTGCTTCAGGGTGACGGTTTGCTTGCTCTTAAGGCAATCTGATAGTGAATCTCATGTGAATTGAATAGGACTGACATTCTGTGATCTATGCAAGATGTCTGAGATGGAAGAGGACACCATCAAACATACTCTCTGCGAATGTCCAGCCCTGAATAAGAAGCTTTTGTAAATTTTTACTTTTGTAACTTAAGCGGAGTGGCCACTTGGCAGCTCTAACAAGCCAGTGAAAGAAAGCAAATGGACCCAAATTGGTGGTTTAATGTAGGCCGCATAAGGAACAACCCTCTTCTATAACCTAATCTTACCTATGATTATCAAAATTTGAAAATCAAACCAGCTCCAGGGCAATTAGTGAAGGGTGCATCGAACATCGCAAACAGCATACACTTATTGTGGCGCAAAATTTTTCCAGTGCACTATGCTAGGCACTTAATACCAGGGCTGTGGAGTCAGAGTCGTGGCTTTGTATTTTTAAAATGGAGTCGAATTCGACATGGACTCTGCTTTAAATGTACAGGGCCACGTCTCTGACTCCACAGCCCTGCTTACACACTGAGAAAAATACTTCTATTTTTTGAAGAAAAATGAAAACATTATCAAAGAAAATTGATAATGATTCTGTGCCAAAGAAATATTTACTCAATCGAAAGAAAGGAATTTATTCATTTCAAGCACTGATATTGCACTTGCCCTGAGTAAAATTTGTTATAGTTTCAAGAACATCTGGCATCTGGCATAAATCGGTTCACGTACGATCACCGAAGTTAAGCAGTGCTGGGCGCGGTTACTACTTAGATGGGGACCGCTTTGAAAGCATCGCATGTTGTTGGCACGCAAAAACTCTGAAAATGTTCTTTTTCCTTTTTTAAAGTGCCACATTTTTTTCTTATTTTCTGAAGCGCTAGTATTATTTATGCCTAGTCGCCAATTTAAGCTATAATGTGATACTTAATCAATGGAGTTAGGACAACTGAAGACGAACAAAGTCAACCATGAACCCGGCGGAATTCGAACCCACGAGCGGTAGATCGCTGCTTTGAATTGACACGTTAGCGAGCTAAGCTATCGACCCTTTATTTGTGTAGAGGAAATGTTGATAGAAGTCATAAAAACTATCAATTTTTTCGTCGCATATTGAAGCATGGTAGTTGTTGAAACATAGAAAAAAATATTCGCGGTGTAGATATAATTTACTAAATTCATAGACATAATTTACAAGATTTGAGGAAAATTACTTACTTGAAATAAGGTAAAGCGAAAATTGTATTCCGTTGAATGTAAGAAAGTTTTCAATGATATTGATACAAATTACTGATATCAAATAAAAGTTTATTTGATTTGTGGAAGATTTCACATCTCGTAAACAAGTAAATATTTTCTTTGATTTTCGGAAACATATTTTTCTGAGTGCAACTATGCTGCGTTCACACGTCATGAATATGTATCATTCCGAAGGATTAATCGTTCCTATTTTGAGACGCTTAATTTTCTAGCAAAACCATAAAATCTGTAAAATTGGAGGTTCGCAGGCTTAGGCCATAAATAAACACTCCCGCAGAGTCGGTATACAGTCGGTATACCTATTCAGAAAAACGTCCCGCGCACTATCTTGCATGCTACTCTGTAAAAGCGGCAACACATTTTCCCTTACCATCAATTCTAAGGCCCATTGTATCCCCACTCTAGACGTTAATGAATTGCGTGCTCAACATTCTTCATTGAATTCATAAGTGGCAAGGACCCATTTTATTTAGTGGCGGCTCGTCAGGGTGGGCCCTGCCCGCCTGGCCCACCCTGACGAGCCGCCACTGGGCCCGCTAGACACAAAAACACTATTATAAGGTATACGCGGATACTGCCCGCCTGACCCACCCTGACGAGCCGCCACTGGTGCTATTGCCATTCATTTAGCTCCTTTTATGTGTCGAAAGGAAACTTTTTGATGTTACATTTGCTACAAACACATTTATTTACATCTTCCGTTTTCAGTTAGACCATCCACGCGATTGTCAGTCAATGATGCATCGCGTCTTGGTCAATGACTCAACTCGCAACGAATTTCGATTGAAAATTATTTTTCTCACAAAATTTTGACTTTGTGAACTTTAGTTTGAAAACTTTGTAAATCAGATCGTGCCGCGTATTTATCAAAACCACTACTTTCGTTCTTTGTCCTCATTTTATCTCAGCATTGCTTCTTGCGTCTTTATGTCCCGTTGAAATTTACTCTCGGCAGACTTTTCACTTTGAACTAAATCGATATTGGTAAAATTGTATCGAAGGAAAGGTAAGTAATCGCTTTTCAGACTTGAAAACCAACCTAAATATGCCGCAGAGTTTTTTTTTGTTACTCCAATGACACTTGAATGGATGATTCATGTTAAAGATAAAATGTCCACCACCTACAGCTCATCGTTCGTACTTTTTGTGGTTTTAAGGAGTTTTCGAATTTTCGTCCGGCCGGCAACGATAGCTTTTCATTTTCAATGTGTTCGCATTTTTATTTGTGGAGCCTTTTGGTCATTTTTATTTGAAAACTTTTTCTCAATCTATTTATTGCGTACTATGCAGAAAAAATATATCAATTTTGTTCCAGATTCTATGTAGTTGCGAAATAAGTTTTCCATACTAACGACCAGATCATCAGGTCAAGTATTTGGTATATGAAAATTTAATGCCAGCAATTCTCAGAACGAAAGTAGTCAAATCGCCCAGTCATCGGCATCAAAAGTCTATTAGACTTGGTCCATTTAGAATCCGATGACTGAATTGAAAGTACATAATAGATATACAAATATTTTGAGAGCCACTACCCGCAAAATTTCAAACTTTTTTATGTTGAGGCATTTGTAAAATGTCTATCATAAGAAAATTTGATAGTAGCATTTCCTCGTACAAAAATTACCGGTACTGGCAGCTCTTCGCTAGCACCGAGTCCAAAAGTCTATCAGACTCGTCTCTTAAAGAGACGAACCTTCTCTTTTAATTTTGGTTTGATGCGAAAACTTTGTTGAAATATTTTGTTGTTAAAAAATATGGAAACTGAAGCATTATTTCCATTATAAAATATATTACATATGAAAATTTGGTGATAGCATGTCTTAGTAAAAAAAAAATGAGCAAAATGGGAAGTACTGGCGACTCTTTGTCCTGGCCCAAAAGATAAGCCATAGAGGCAAAAACTAATTGAAGCCAATTGAAGGCAATAGGTAAGATATCAAAATAATCGATATATACATATGTATATAGTTTTTTAAATTCAGTGTCTTTTTTATGATATCTTTTTTATAAAATCTTAAGAGATAATGTGTACTAATACGGTGTTCAAATTGCACTCATACAGTATTTTTCACAAAACTTGTCTTAAAAAAGCATTAAAACCCCAATAATTATTTGTTTTCCAATTTATTTCTTAAAATATGCATCATTTCAAGTTTCGCAAATAAGTGCAATCACCCTTATTATTTACAATTGCTTCGCAGCTTTTGCGACAACTTTGGCTCAATTTTTGAACATAATCCACACTAAGATGTCGCCGTTCTCTGCACACTTCAATGGTCTTCTTTTAAACAAAGTAAGGATGAATTGAACATCCAAGTTTCTAATGAAAGTAATTAACTCTCCGAATCACTTTTCTGAGAAGCAGCCATAGTCGAGCAAAAATGTCTCTCCATTTTTTGTACGCTGCAAAAATGTTTCACCATTTTTTGTCCTAGTACTTCGTATTTCGCTTTTTTATGCCAGATTCTTGGAGTCTCCGTCTAATTGTATTAATTGAGACTTGAGCACTTTTGCTAAGAAGTTTTTCTCTGACCTGCCTCAGACAAAGCGTTGAGTTTTTTCCGAAACATCTCACAAATCCCTTTATCAACCCTTATCGAAGTACCTCTAGTACGGCCTCTACCTGGCTCATCTTCCACATACCCACATTCTTTATACATCTTTATCCAATTCTTTACAAACGAAACACGTGTTTTCGTATATTTTGCTGTCTCTTTTATATTCATTTTAGGACCTTTGGAATGGGTAACTAGAAATACAATTTCAAAACGCTTCTTGTATACGGCACTCATATATTAATTATGTTTTCTTCACGCAAGTTCAAAGTATAATGACAAAATTAATGAGATGAGAAATCGGTAAAAGTATTTTAAAAGTAATTTACTGTTACACGTATGAATGCAAACACGATGTATATATATATATATATATATATATATATATATATATATATATATATATATATATATACATAGATGCATATGATAACGCCGCGTCCACATTGGCCATGGGAGATGGCATAAATTCGACTTGCCATGGAAATGGAAAATGTAGACGGTATATGGCATGCCATATCTGATGACATGCCATATATGTCAAGCCATATGGCAAGACATTTGCATGGCCATATTCTGACAGTTGTTCATTTTCAAAATGGCGATGTCGAGGGAAATAGTGTTACAAATCCTAAACGAATACAAAATAAAAGATTGCTTATGGAAATATATGTTCGCCCCTTCCTCAATTTGCGCCTTTCCTCACATTCTGCTTCCTCTAACCTTCGCAGTGCTCTATAACACCGGATAGCTGGCATATGTTCACTGCTGAATGATATTTTCAAAATGATATGGCATGACATGCCGTTGCCCAGGCTTCAGATGACATGCCATAAACTGACATTCGTTGCCATCGCATATGGCAGAGCTCATGGCCAATGTAGACTCAGGGTTACTAGTGCAGTGACTAACTAAAATTAAGATATCTTTAACGTTTTGGCGTCGTCAGACATTTTAGTTAATTTTTAGGTAATTTAAAAATAGTACTGCAAGTGAAAATTGATTATGTTTTTTGCTTGTGCATGATAAAAAAATGGAAGCTATGAGCCCAATGTGGGCGCTGAGTGTCTAATAGGGGCAAGGATTTTTTTCACATTTCGCTTTGTCATAGTTTTTGCCAGAAACTTTGGATCATCGAGAAATTTACAGGCCGTATTAAAACTGACTAAGACTATACACACATGGACTTTCAAAATTGTGCGGGTAACCCTGTAGCTACGGTAGGCACGTGAAAGAAAATACTTAACTCATCGATCCTTCTGGAAAAACTTTTGCTTTTTGATAAAAAGTTCAAATTATTGATAAATTTTAACTTTTGTTCACCATGACCAATTAATATTTTCAAAATTCCGTGTTGGACAGGAACGGCAACCCATCACCAAATTACCTCTATTTTCAGCACTCAAAATTTCTGCCCACGAGAATTGACGACCGGATAATCCGATCAATATGAAATTTACAGAGCTTGTTACAATTGACTAGGACCAGGTATGATAGAAGTGATTTTGAAATGCGCAAACCTGTGATCTTGAAATATCACTGTGAAAAAAAGCTGCTTTTTGGCCCATAGCTTCCGACTCAGTCAATAAATTTTAATGAAGTTCACATGGTAGTTGAATCTTATTCTAACCCAAACTTGAGAGAAATTTTGGTCACAAAAATTAGGATAGAGCTACCAACTATGATAATTTTTGTCTCCTCAAGATTTTAAATTTGCTCAGCAAAATAAAGTCTTTTGCTCTGTAACTTCCGATGCTATCGTGAAATCAAAACCAAATTCCTGCAGTCAATGGACCTTATTGTAAGCCAAACTTTGTATGAATTTTGTTTAAAAATCGAGAAAGGGCTGCCAGCTGTGGTAATATTTGTAATTTTATGGCATTTCTTTACTCAGCGATGTTGTCATTAAACTTTCAAATGAGAATGATCATGCAATGACAGTTAACAACAAATATTTAGATTTCGAAAATTTGAAAAGTTTTGTGGATGGCAACCCTAAAATTCTATTTATCCCTTTAACTTCCAGCGCAGTCATTCAATCGAAATGAAATTCACAGGATGGGTTCAACTTAACGTGAAGCAGATTTGGTATATTTTTGGCTGTGGTGCAAACACAGGGCAGTCATCACCAGATATTTTCGTTAATATTTCAAGAATAGATGCATCCATTATATCTTCATGTGCAAAGCATTCACAATAAAAATAAGCAACTAATGTTTATATTTTTCGAGTTTTGGAAATATTTCGTACGGCAACTCCAAACATCGTTTTATCGCTGAAACTTTCAATGAAATTCTCAGATGAAACCAAAATTCAAAGTTTATATGTATGTATATAGGCATAAAACAGTGTTTCTCATCTATTAGCCTTGTGCAGGATATGGCTGATATAATATTACTAAAAACTGTATTACGCCTTTTCACATATTCTAGACACTCAAAGATAATTTCTTCGAAAATCCGTGTTTTAGCGGCTATGATGCGCTAGAGTTTTTTTTATTTTCAATATGCATTGTCAAATTATTTGTTCTTGTGTAAGGAAAGCACTGCTTCCGTTGCGTCCAACGACGAGCCGCCCCTACCACAAAGTTAGCATAGTGTGGACTAAAGGGAGATTTGCGCACAGCAACAAGAACTACATCACCATTCGCCTTATTTAGTGAACATTTATCAAAATCACACCTGAAGACATTATGAAGAGGAAAGAACTCATTGCTGGATATCACCAAATAGCCAATTTTTCGTCAAATTTTACGCTCTAAATAAATGGATGCTGAAAAAAGCTAAAGCTGAATTGTTGCTGATCACTAGCATGTGGATGTTTTTTCAGCTGTTGTTGCTCCTGATGCTGCATTTGCCGCTTTTCTCGAATCTCTACTTACTGTTTCTTTTACAGTTGATACTGAAGTTCCAGGTTTTGTTGGATATGCAGACTCACTTCTCGCTTTCGGTAGCTTTGCTGATACTATTGTAGTTGCTGTTATTCACGTTGACCATAAGCTGAAATTGGTAATATCAGCATATTGCCTTGGTTGCGTGACTACTCCCGAGTAGAGGTAATTGGTGACGACAATTTCTGCTCAGTATCTGCCGCTGAAACCAGTGACTCAATTACTTAGCGTCGGACACAAATTTGCCACCGAAGAGGGATAATTTCGCGTTAACATAGTCAACCACCAGCTTTTACGCTGGTGCAAAACTGAAATCCATCTCGATTTTCCCTTCATATTTTTTAAATGCCTTTTTATCCAAAAAGATATCTCCAAGCTGAACAGCGTAAACAGAGACAAATACTTATTTCAATTCCAGTTTTTTTCTGGCTCCGACAGGACATGCTATCTTTTGCAACTCAAGTGCTGTACATATCAAAAGTAGATGTCAATGTGCCAGATGTTCATTTGGTAAATTAATACCAGAATCAATTTTAGAAGGTTTCAAGAGAATATTCATGTATGAAATACGATATGTATGCCTTACAAGCTTCAAGACACTCCTTCTGGGCTTATCTCTCAATTCCAATTGAGCCTTCTCCACTTGATATATGGATGCCTCACTTGCCAAATCGATTAACTCCATTTTCTGAATTTCATTAAATTTTTACTATCAAAGCACTTAAGAAGCTCCTAACTGTATATATTCAAAACAAATTTCTCTAATAATAAGTATTTAGTGGTGTTAATACCTATTATTAGAGAAATTTGTTTTGAATATATACAGTTAGGAGCTTCTTAAGTGCTTTGATAGTAAAATTTAATGAAATCAGAAAATGGAGTTAATCGATTTGGCAAGTGAGGCATCCATATATCGGATAGAAAACACGAAACAGTATGAGAATAAAACATTAAGACCAATATCTTCTATGAAATGTTTGTTTCTATTTTCGGAATTGCGCCATGAAATTTTCATTCGTTGATGGATATCGATCTATTTGTTTATACATATGTATTGCAGGGAGACATGTTCAAACTAATGTGAATGTGCCTACATGACGATTGTTTGCAAATTAGATTTTATTCAATTGTAGTTATAACCTAACTCTCGTAGATGGAGTTTGTGCTCACCTTAATTAGACGTGTAAACGACAGCACAGGAAACTGTTCATTTTGTTTGCAAAGGGCTAAAAATCCAAAATTTCTACCAATCATAGAAGGTGATCCGTCAGCAGATATATTAACCAATTTATGCAAAAGGCAAATTCGTTTTTCCAGCAAATGGCATAAAAAGTTGTCATCATATATGAACCTCGCATTGTTCCCTTTGTCAGAAGTATTGTTAAAAATTCTTCTTTTACGGAAAAATCGGAAAAAACCATTCCTATAGAATTAATAATTTGTGCAGTGTCAATGCTATCTGCTGACTCGTTAAACTGCAACAAAAAGAAACGGTAACTTTACAGTTACATTTTTATTCATATCTTCAATACGACAAGTTACAGCTCTGCGAGAAAGTTACAAATCTTTAGTTGCATTGAGAATTTCACTTTTATATTTAATGTTGGAAAATAATTTCTCACTGCCCTTAAGAAATGCTTCCTTAAAAATTTCTCCATCCTGATAAGACTTTTTTTGTTTTGCCAAAATGTATTTTAGATTGCTGCATAGGCTTTTGAAACAAAAGTTGCTGTGTGGTTAATTGATTTTTTACTGCTTTTATTTTTTGTTTATAATTCGGTATTAACAGGATAATCATTTTTATAATTTGTTTGCAATCTCGAAAATTGTCTTTCGAGATATCTTTTTTTGGGCAAGGCGACTGTAACACGACATATCACACATAGGCATTTATCCTTTTTCATAGTAAAAAAAAAATAAAGCTCTTCCCATTCATTATGGAAATTGTATGTTTTTTTGTTTTTTACTTATATATTTTTATTTTTCTGAAATTAAAATTATTAAATATAGAATGTCAAACCAAAATTGTATTTTATCTAAAATTGAGATTAACCTTTGCTGCGCTGTGTGCGAAAGTTTACTATCTCGGTAGCAGAGAGACGAATGCAAATGCAGACAAGGTGTATAGCGGGAAGGAAAAATATAAAGTGTGTACTTTAGAACAGGGAGATTTAAGGAAATGAAACAACCGTATACGTATACGAGATTTAGTGAAGTAGTTTTACTACAAAGATATAAATCTATAAATTGAACAAATCGAGAGCATAGCTATCTCAGATTTTCCCTCTGGCTTCTCCGCATCCTATGTTCTACGAACTTTTGTGTGAACGGAAACTGCGTGAACTGTCCTATTGGATCTATTAGGCCAAGGCCCATTCCAGAATGTACTGAATAAACACAGTGACTTTACGAGCAAAAAATGTAGCCATCTGGTCAAATCAACTATACATCAATTGCTTTGCAGGTGTAAGCAAAATGCTTCATTTCTCTCTACTGTTCTCATTTCCATATACTCTTTGTTTTGAGGTGCATATGCATACAGTAGATTGAGTAGAATAGAATAGAAGCATTGCTTGGGAATTAGTCATGTCAATTGTAAAATAGATACCTACGTTTTTAATTTTAAATTCATGTTTCATCGTCTACTAAATTTTTAGTACACATTTTAAATTAACCTACTAAATTATTTAAAATGTCTGATTGACTGTCGAAGTGTTCGCGATCGACCGGTCGATCGCAATCCACCGTTTGCCCACCCCTGATCCAGCTGCTTTGATTACCTACGAATTAGCTCACAGCCTGTTCTTCGAATTTAAGTACGCGAGTTATGTTTTTTGTGTCTTTCGTTTATTAAAAAATATAAGTTTATAGTTCCTTCCTCGGAACTTGAAATAAAAGGCTTTTATTTCAGAAAGAAGTATAAGTCCTAATTATAAAAGACACTTTAACATTTTTAAGCTCTGGTTGGAACTTGAGTTCTTAATCAAACTAGTTTACAGGTTTATAATAATTGTTAAATTAGTTCTTATTCGAACTTTGGTTCTTAATCGAACCGGATTCTTTTATTAATATAATTATTATTATAAATTTAAGTTCTTAACCGAACTTCTGACTACACTTGAACACTTATCACACAAATAATACACTGAAGTAAAGTGATCTAATGTAACAACTGAAGTATGCAAATTAGGTGAACAGCTGAAAGTGAAGTTAAGATCATGAGGAGAGGTATATTTATACGAAAGAAATGTCTCATAAGCAATTTTAGATATCGGTGTAGAACAAAGTGAAATTTGATCCTGGTTCTAGATCGATGGGAAAAGATCGTGACTTTCAAGTAAATAAATATGCTGGACTTGTTGAATATTTAGTTGCATTGCTGATGTTCCTTTCTTTAATTGATTTAGCCTTTATTGCTTTCTTTAATTGTTTTTCATATTTTTTAATAGGGCTTGGAAATATCATTTCATGGTCAAGTGACTCATGATTGGTTTTTGTTGATTGGATTTGACTATTGGATTTGTTTATTGAATTTGGTTGCATCTTGATGGTCTGGTGACTCATTAATGTCATCAACATTTATGAATCGCGTAATTCGCGCACCGGCTAAGCAAGTGTGTTGGTCGCAACTCCTCTCAAACGTCATCAAATCGTGCCATTCGCAATGTATTGTGGCAACATAATATGAAGCACCTTGTTTTTCATCAAAGGCACTTTTTTCGCTTGAAGGACGCAAAAGCAGATTTTGCAGTTCAGTGACATAGAGTCAACTTTCGACATTCAAGAGTGACTGCACCAAGTGCTTGAGAATTCCACTTGTGAAATTAAGCGATCGCTTTTATAATTGTATATCAGTACTTTTATATTTGAAATAACCGAAGTAACTAACAGTAACTCGTTGATAATTGTCGATCAGGACGATGACGCCGTAACATGGGCACTCCGCAGCAAATTGCCTGAGCTCAGGTTGGCTTTTCTACGCTTCATTGGAAGGGGGGAAGTGATGACGTCAGCAAAATTTTTTACTTACAGTGTAAGTACAAATACAATTTGCTGTAAGTTGCTTCGAATCAGTCAATCTATTCAAGTACGCAAACAGACCTATTATTTTGTTATTATCGTTTCTAATTATTGTCATAATAATCAATTATATTTATGATTCTTAATTAATTTTATTGATGACTAGCCAATTCACTAAATAACCCAGTCGGCAGAAATTAAAAATCAAAGATTTTTGAAAGGTTGAATGCTAAAAAATCGGTTAAATGAATTTCGCAAGATTTTCGAACCCTATGAACAAAACGAAGTCTTTTACTTTTCAAAATGCACTGCCTAAACTACCGTTTGACAGCTTGATGTTCATATGTGGAACTGAGGAAAACTTAAAAGCGAACTCATTGTTCTGTACGCCAACAAAAAAATTTCGGAAATTTGTTCAGCAGTGCATGACCTTTTAACGCAATAGTTTTACATTTTACAATTCCGACTACTTCAGTAATTATTCAGATATGACTCTTCTTATCCAAAAAAAATTAAACCTTGTTTTGAAAAAGCCATAAGGTCAACGCGATTTTCGGATTTATCGCTGCTAAGTATTGAAAAACCGTCAAGGAGTTGGAGAATAAAAGCAGCTATTTGATGTTATACAATACTGCCACGATGACAGAGAAGGGTGGATTTTCCGTTCAAATACTATGCTTCCTTTACGTAATTTGCAGTAAACACTCGTCATATTTATTTACCTCGCCCCAAAGCCTCAAAGAATGCATTGAATATTCGGGAATAAGTCAGATTAATGTTATTTGACTCTCCTTGAAATACTTTTTAATTAACGTGTCACGAGCCGCCGACTATGATGGTAGAATCCCGTTGTAAACAAAATGATGAAACGTGACTTCCCTAGCTTCTATATCCTCCGTTGCAGTATTCTAACTATCGCATTTTGTAAGTTGCTGATGTTTTGCTTCTATATATGTTGAGACGAATTATCTATTTATGCAACCGTTTGTAAAAAGTCGTATTTTAAATAACACATAGTACGAGATTATTTAGATTCCTTGCTCCCCATCCTGAATAATAACATAAACTACCAAACTCCTATCAAGGAATTGTTCACTGCCATCGAGAATCACGAAGCTGTTATCCAACAAAAAACTCTATCTAAATCTCCCAATAACGATTCTCATAAATCAATTTTTAAATTTGGCACTTATTGGCCGGAAGATGATTGGCTGAGATGTATCTCAAAAATCAAAAGGTGCGATTTAATTCATGACAATTTTCAACCCCCCACAAAGTTTCGGCCAATAAGAAGATCCCGTTTTTTGTAAAAGGAGTACCAGTTTCCACCGATAAATCTTGGCTTAACAGGATCTTAAAGGAAAAACCTTCCATCAGTGATTTTAGCGTTGAGATCTTACCTCAACGTAATAAACATGCAAGCAGGTGCTACAAAGTTTCAATTCCAGAAAAGTATGCCTGGCTTTTTACTCACGTGAATAGAAGCGTATCGCTCCTAACAAGATATCCTCAATCAAAAGCACCAGAATTTTTTACCGCAATTGCGGTAGTATGAGGGGTAAAATAAATAAACTCTTTCTTGACACCAAATCTTGCCATTTCAACGTGCTTGCCTTCACTGAATCATGGCTAAATGACTCCCATATCAATGAAGAAATCCTGGACAGTACCTGGACAATCTTTAGAAATGACCGAGACTATGTTTCCACTGGGCAATCAAGAGGTGGTGGTGTCTTACTCGCAGTTAAGAACACTCACTCAAGTGAACTTGTAAACTCTGCTTCTCACGAATTGTTCCAGCATATATTTATCCGCTTTTCAATTGACAAAATCTCGGTTTATATTGGTTTATTTTACGTCCCACCGAGATCTGACGAATCAGTGTACAATTATATATGCGTGCAAATATCTTCTTTTATGGCTTCTCGTAGTGCTGAGGATAAAATTATATTCTTGGGTGATTTTAATCGCCCGAATTTGTGTTTTGTTTCTGATAAGTCTGATGATGGTTTAATACCAGTAAACCTACTTGAGTTTTCTGATTTTAACCTTGTGAGTACGTTGTATGGCCATGATTTGCAGCAGGTTGTTCCGACTCCCAACCAAAATGTAATTGGTTAGACCTCATCTTTATAAATGTTTATGACGATGTAGTGGTTAGTCCTACAAATGACGCAGAGAATCTCTTTTCTAATAGTCTTCACCATTTTCCTCTTAGAGTTGAACTTTCCACTACAGATTGGAACATGTTAAGTACGTACAATAATACGATTGTATACGATTTCCATACTGCTGATTATGATAGCATTCACAATTTCCTTGACAATGTCGATTGAACAAATGTGTTTATGTGCCATTCCCTTGATGATGGTGTAGCCATGTTTTATAGAATAGTATTTGACGCGGTCGATAAGTTTGTACCTAAGATAAGGAAAATATATAAACTTTCTGAACCTTGGCTTGACAAGACTCTTAGACGTCTGAGAAATCACAGAAACAAACTTCACAGACTAATGAAGAATCAAGTCGACATTAGCCACCGTATTAAAGAAGAATACGATTTAATTGCTCAGGAATTCTATACCAAATCTCAGGAAGCGTATGAGACATACATTAAAACTACTAGGGAGAATATAATCCGCGACCCCAAAAAATGTTTTGATTTTGTTAATATGAAGCGGAAAACAAGCGGCTATCCCTCTTCAATGTCCCCTGAAAATTCGATGTTGTCTTCTTCTCCTCAGGAGATCTGCAACTTTTTTGCTAACCATTTTTAAGAAGTTTTTGGTCCAGTTAGCATCCCAACATTGTATCGATTCCCGGGTGCGACCCAAACAATTTTCGCTGAGGATATGACCATATCTAGGAATGAAATATTTACTGCCATTATGGAGCTTGACAGTCACAAAGGCCTTGGACCTGACCTCCTTCCTCCTAGTTTTCTGATTAAGTGTGTAAAACAACTGATCTCGCCCCTTCATACTATATTCAATAATTCTCTCTCCTCTGGACTATTTCCTTCGTATTGGAAATCTTCTTATATTACACCAATTTATAAAAGTGGCGATAGACGTTTTATTCAAAATTATAGAGACATCGCCATTCTATCTGCTATTCCCAAACTTTTTGGAAGAATCATCTACTGCAAACTTTCTCCTCTGGTCGACGCTCGACTGAACGAGCAGCAGCATGGATTTAGAAAAGGTCGTTCTACTACAACTAATTTTATGGTGCTTGTTTCTGATGTTTTGTGCAAAGTGGCTTGGCTCCTACCTCCACGAACGCTTGCGATTCGTTAAATTCCGAGGTCTTATTTCTAAGAAAGTTGACGTTAAATCCGGTGTACCTCAAGGAAGTCATCTTGGCCCGCTTCTCTTTAATATTTTTATATTGACATATCGGAGGTTTTATCTGATATTCCCCATTTACTATATGCGGACGACCTCAAAATCTACCATGTCAAATGCCGCGCAATTAGCTTCTATCGCAAAACTGCACGCGTTCATTATACGTACCGCCTCAACAACACGGCCCTCAGCAGGGTTGACAACATATTAGATCTCGGTGTCACTCTGGATGAAAAGCTCCGCTTTAATCTACATTACGATAGAGTGCTTTCCCGAGCAAGTAAACAACTTGGTTTCATTAAGCGACGAGCCAAAGAGTTTAAGAATCTTTGGGTTACTAAATCCTTATATATTTCACTCGTGCGTCCTCTTCTCGAATATGCGTGTACTATCTGGAACCCGACTTTCGAAATTCACAGCCAAAGATTTGAGTCTTTTCAGAAGCAGTTTTTCCTATTCGCTTTGAGGGATCTTTTCAACCCTTACGATTTCAGTAATCTACCATCATACGAATATCGCCTAAAATGTATTAATTTTTTACCCCTTGACTCGAGAAGATTAATGTTATCTGTCTGCTTCAGCTTCGATGTCATCAGAGACGTGCTTAATGTCGTTTACTTGAAAGAAAAGTTTGTACTCAATCAGCCTTTGAGAGTCACTAGAACCCGACGATTGCTTATTGAATACCAACACAACACAACATATGCAACAAACGAGCCAATAAATAGGTGCTGCAGGCTATTCAATAGCATGAGCGAGATTTTTTTCCCTACGATCTCTAAATCAACGTTTAAAAATAACATCATCAAGGCTCTCCCTTTATAGTCTCCCCCACCTCCCACCATACTAACATATATGTATGTATTGTATATTCAATTTAAATTTAAATTTGGTAGTCATTTATTTGTCATATGTCATTTATTTATTACTTTATTTGTTGTCTGTTTATAACTAATTTTATTTATGCACTATTTACTAGTCTTGTATTTATATATAATTTGTTTAATTTTTATTTTATTTCGTACTTTTATGCATGTACTATTTTATTTTATTCTTTTTATACATGTACGCCTTGCTTGGTAAATAAATAAATAAAAATAACTAACATATTTCAGAGCATGAAGAAAAATAGCATTAACATATTTCGCTAAGAGAAAGCCAACCCAGAATAATAAAAGCAAAACAACTGCACTTTGTTCTTGTGATGTATATCATTCGCAAGCAGCAAACACTCTACAAACTCAATGCTGCATGCATTTTGCATCCGCTATTAAAAACTTTCTCTCTAGTGGATGTTGCGACAAAGCTGTTGAAGTTTTAATCCCTAATGACTCCGGTTGCTACAGTAACCCGAAGCAATAACAATGTGTTTCAAACTATCTGATATATGTAAATCCTTAGTGTATGAAAATGTCCACTAATGAAAGTAAAAACTCGCATTTCTATTATAACTCTTATGTACATACTTATGCGGTATAATTGGTTTATTTACACTCAAAAAAGTTTTTTTTCTTGTTATGATTACTTACTCTAATTGATACGCGTTGATCTGTAAATGTCAAAATGCTCAAAATAATCAAATTTACGCTGTGTCTAGCTCAGTCGTAAAGGATATTATCTTCCTCTCGTATTCGGTTACATCGAGTCTCAAACTTTACAGTTTCCGATAAATTGCGCACAAGAGGATATTTTTCCTTTTGGGAGAGCTCTGACATTAAACGTACATTAAAAGTTTTTATGTGGGAATATTATCAATCGATTCTCAATCTACAAAGAAAAGTTGACTATGAACACAATTTATGCAACAGATGCTACTGAACACATCACCATAGGGAGTACTAAAGCAACAATGGATGCAAAAATGAAAAAAAAAAGTATTGCTGAATTACATACATGTACACATAGGTGACGCAATTTAAATTCATTAGGACTTCAATTTATCGAGCAAAGAGTATTAAAACGCAAAAAAAAAACATGAAAATGCAAACACGTGTTGAAATTGAAGGATTATTAAATGAATATTTACTGTGTAACAAATAGGGTCGCATCGTCTGTTCAGTTGTACGTTTCGATGAAACAGATATCGAAAACGGAAGCAAGCGAAATATAACTTTTATCCCTGCAAATAATTCGGGAAATGAGTGAAAATTCACAGCCTTTAATCCTGTATTTATATCTGCAATTTGCCGTTAATTGGCATGCTGATAATTTAAACATGACCATGAACAACACAACATAATATCAAGGTAATGCCTCGCAATCTTTATTAGCAGATAATTACAAAATTGAATAAATACATGTAGATACAGTTTGCATTAATATCCTTCGTCAGTAATTTCAATATCGTAGTTGGTATATTTCCTTTTGAGAATGTCGCGGGTTTGTGAATGATCCGCCTTGCCGAAACCCTGAAATAAAGCATAAAATTAGCATAAAAACGTCTTAGTATGTACTTCAAAAAAATTTATGATGGCAATAAAAAATGACTCCAACGCTTCTGCTTTATCTTCTCTTATCTGAAAACTCTGTATTTTACGATTATTCTGAAAATATTTGAATGCGTAATAAACGGTGTTGGTTCGAATTCAAAATGCTTAATTTACAAGTTATGAGATAAGCGCAGATTTCCTATGACATATATATGTATATCCGCCAGAATGTAATATATTAAAATTTGTAAGTTGCATGAAAATATGACAGTAAAAATGGTTTATGGTTAATTTTTGGAACTGTTGAACGTATTATTTCAACTCTCAGCGGGCACTGTTTAATATTTTAGGCGTGTTTTTTTGGTTCCCCTATCTATAACAGAACAATGCTGACGCATTGGGAACAACAACAACTCCCCTTTTCCATAACAGGAGTTTTTGTTGTTTCCAATGCGTCTGCACTGGTTAGCATTGTTCTGTTATGGATAAGTTGAGCAAAAAAAACGCGCCTCTTGTTATTATTCCCATAGTAATCATATATACCGCTTTCGATTTTACAAGCTTTCCCAAAGAAAATTAGTAAAAGCCTAAAATTACAGGTACAAATTAATTGATTTTAATGAAAGATTGTTTTTCAAATATATATTAAATTTACCCGTATCACCTTGGTGATAATTGACTAGCTCGAAATCCAGCCCGAAAGGCCTCTATAGACGGACGAACATGTGCACGAGCTTACTCTGCGAGTCATCGCTTTAGTTGTTTATATAAGTCATACTGGTGTTGACCCCTCCGATCAGGCACCACCTTGCCGTGGTGGAGGTGCCCTGTGCATCGCAAGATGTAACACCAAGAGTGCCTGCAAACATGAGGATGAAACCTATGGATTGCATCTCTGCAGGTGGCAGCCAGACTGAATCTGGAAATCCACCCGTGCTCTCTCAGTACGGCAGGGGCACAGATTCTGCAGGCCCCGACCTCATGTAGGATTCCTATGGAGGACCCTGATTGCAATGGAAGCTCACAGGTTACCATCGTGGAAGACTCCATGGCCAGGAAGTTCTCGGACTTGCAGTTAGCATTCCCCCTGATCACAGGCTCCGGAAAGGCGAGTACAACATCAGCTGGAAGTCGGACTACGGCCGTACCAGAGGAAAATATGTTTCTTCCCGAATCCCTACATAAGAGTGCAAATGAGACGCCCGCAGGCAGTACAGAAAGCAAGAGTGCTCATTCCTCTGAACTCTGGAAATATGTGGAGGCTCTAAATAAGACAACATAGGAAACTGCGAAAAAGGGGCAAGCTGCCGGCGAAGGCTGACAGCGAGACAAATGCAGTATTAACTGCAAGCGTTTTTCTGGAGACTGGATGTCAGGCAGCGAAACCTCTGAGCCGACCTGTGGTAGCGAAAGAAAGGTTGGCTGACGATGCTAAGGTCGCAAGTTCGGAACAGAAATGTCTTGGACCGGTGGCTGGGTGCAAAGCCACGCCGACTGGACTTCGTGAACCAGGGAAATCTCTCAGCCGTCGACAGAAGAGGACTCTGTTCAAGAAGTCGATGATTCCCGATGCAAATCGGGATTCAGCGACGACGCTGAGGGACCGGTTACACCGAAGATCTCCCAGCCGGCCAGCACAGATGCAAATTCTATCACCGGTGGGGCACGGAAGAAACGCAAGGTTGAGGCGAAAGCGGATGCCTGCGTCTCTGAGCGCAAGGTGCCGAAAGGTTCAAAATTTGCGAGAGCGATCTCGCAAAGGCTGGCCTTTCTGGCACAAACACACCATCCGCGAAAGTAGAGAGGAAAACGTACGCATAAGCTGCGTCTCCTTCGCTCATCGCTGTGATAGGTGTGTCTGACAAGGGTTGCAAACTGACCGATGGTCAGGGCGCTATCATTAAGAACGAACTGTGGCGAGAGATAGCGGAGTCGGGACCAGTTTACAACTTCACGTAAGCGAAGTTTGTGGATGATTACCTCCAAGTCGCCTGCTCCAATCAAACATCTAAGGAGTGGCTCACACAGATCGTTCTGAAATTGAGTACTGGCAGTCGGCCCAAATTTACCATTTTGGACTCCAACCTGGCCAAACCCTATTATGTCAGTTGTTGGATTCCTGGTCCTCGCAAGACCGCAGGTGACATCACTGGCATGTTCGGCAAATTGAATCCGGGCATCTATGCGAAACACTGGATCATCAAGTACATGAATCCTAGGAAGAATCCCACCACCGGTCAATATGGTTTTAACCTGGTGATCGTACTTGACCAGAGAAGTTTCTCGATGCTAAGAGTCAGGTACCGGATGGTGCTTAGCTACTTTTTGTATGCGGTTAAATTTAACCAAATCAGAAAGTGATGAGGCACCAACTTTTGTGACTGTCTATGGACAGATCTCCAGAGTAAAACGCAGAGATCCAGTGGATATTCTCTCCTGTAGAGTTTCTTTCAATGAGGTCACGCGGACATTGTCTAAGGGAAAGCTCTCAGCCTCGATCACCGGATGAAAATTTTTTAATAAGTCTGATATTAACAGATCAACTTGCAGCATGCCACGGCTTCGTCCTATCTTTTGAGCGGAAAATTGGCAGCACTGCAAACTTCCCCCTACATTGCACTTGTACAGGAACCGTCGGTTCGAGGCGGTAGGACCTGCGGACTCAGTTCAATCACGGGGCAAAAATCTTTTATGATGAAAAATCAGTACGGCCGAAGACTTGTGTTTTGACTTCCAATCTGCTTGATACCACCATGCTCAGACAGTTTTCAAGCCGATACCTGTCAGCGGTCTTCGTACAGTACCAAGAAAATGGAAGGATTAAACGCACGATAGTTGCCACAGCTTACTTTCCCTTTGACTCCTTACTCCCGCCGCAGATACAGGAGTTGAAGGAACTGGTCCTGTATGCTGAATCGGAGAGACTAGAGCTTCTGGTGCGCTGCGATGCCAACTTCCAGTATACCAACTGGGGTAGCAACAAATGTAACGCCAGAAGAAACAGTCTCTTTGATTTTATAACTTCTACCGGGCTGATGATATTAAACACCGGGACCCAAAATTTGTCACCCCAAACAGAAGGGCGGTTATTGATGTATCGCTATGTTCATCTGGAATATTTGGATCAATGACTGGATGGAATGTATCGGATGAGGTTTCACTCGCTGTTCATCGCTACTAGGTGTTCTCTTTAGTCACGGATCTAACACCCGAGGTGGAAAGAAGAAAAACCCAAGAAACACTGATTGGCCTAAGTTCAATCGACTTCTTGCAGACAGAGCGCATCCTAGTGGCAGGATAAAATCGCCAAAGTCAATTGAATTCCGGTTGAGCACTCTGAATAGAGACATAACAAGTAGCTATGAAGAGGCCTGCCCGATCAGTAAGAGCAGATGTGGCAAGACTGTTTCCTGGTAGAATCGGGAACTACAGAGGCTAAGGAAAAGTACTGGGAAAATTATCAACAGAGCTTGTAAGAGCAACACTGAGGATGACTGGATCACCTACAGAACTTTGTAGAGAACGCATAAGAAGCTGGTGAGGACCTCCAAGAGGGAATCATTTAGATCTTACTGTGAGAGACTGGAAGGCGCACGGGAGACGTCTAGGCTTTGTAAAGTCCTAGAGAAGGATCAATCAGCTAAGCTAGACTCTCTAAAACGCTCGAATGGTGACTTAACTAAGTCCAAAAAGGAGTCTCTGCAGACTTTACTTGGGACTCGTTTTCCAGAAGCTCCGGTGATTGAGTCGCAGGCGTCAGTGCCTCTGACCGAAATCCTTGCTCTTCGCAGCAGTAGGAAGTGCTGGTACATAACAAGATCTGTGGTCACTAGTGAAAAGGTCAGGGATGCAGTCATGTCTTTTGAAAATTTCAAATCGCCGGGCCTGGATGGTATCTGTCCGGTTATACTTAGGGAGGGAATTTACCACTTGGGGGCAGACCTAAGAGAAATCTTCTGGGCATGCCTAGCCTTGGGGTATGATCCATCACCTTGGCGAGAGATTAAGGTAGTTTTTACACCTAAAGCGGGGAGAGATTACTATTCGAATTCAAAAAACTTTAGACCGACCAGCTTAACTTCGTTTATGTTGAAATACTTAGAGAGACTTGTAGAAAGACACATACGCACTACGTTTAACCCTTTAAATTATGAGCAACATACGTATCAGCGAGGAGAATCATGCCAGTCGGCCCTTCATTCACTGGTTGCCAGAGTTGAGGGAGCGATCTCAAATGGTGAGTATGCATTGGGGGTATCTGTGGACATTGACGGGGCATTTGATTGCGCGCCCTTTGTGGAACTATGTGATGCTGCAAAAGTGGACGATAATTGAATATTTTATCTTACAACTACTTTCAAACTATGATTAAATTTAACTTGTACCTAATTAACAACTAAATAATCTAGTTTACCTAAAATTAGCTCCTCTTAATGGTCGAGGGGCCTACATATTCGAAGAACGCGCTCATGGACTGCTGCTATAACCGGACACAGAAATAGCTCACTTGAACCTGTTGAATGCCTCAAAGGTATAATCAGTATGTTCTCCTGTACGTCTGTTTGTTCGTAGAATTTCGTAATCAATTCCACGACTCGATCCCTAAGTGGCTTCAGATCACTCTCTCGATAAAGCAGAGATTTCGTCGACCACTTTCAGCTATCGGGCTGTAAAACCTGTCAGTGCAGAACATTTGAGCATTTCTGAATCTACCATAGCAGTTTTGGAACAGGTGATCCAGGATGGGGATGCATATATGAGGATTGGCCTGATAAGAGTATCGTAGCAAATACTTTTTACTTTGGTGGGCAGACCGATCTTCTTGGTGAAAAGATATTTTATGCGCTGAAACGCGGATTTATGAACTTTGATTTTATGTTGAACGTTGAGATTAAACTTCACGGATTCGTGAAAGTTCATATCAAGCTACCTCAATGCAGTTTCAGAAGTAACCGCAGTGAATAGTACTCAGTACAGAGTAAATAACACTTCAGGCTCTTTGCTGATTTGACGTCTTGGCTGAATGCGAATAAATGCATGTCATCTGCATATTCGAGGATTTTAACTTAAGGTTGGTCAACAAGAGTTCAGTGACAAAGATCGTTAAAGAAACAGGTATGTCACAGGATCCTTGATTGAATTAGTTCCATTCACGTCGACGTAGCATTTCCTGTTGGCTAGTAAGCGAGTCCTATAACCTCTTTGGGAAACATAAATTTGATCAATTTTAAGAGGAGACCTACACGCCACACAGAGTCGAAAGCTTTCTCGATATCTAGGGCACACACTATCGCAGGAGTGTCACGTTCAATCAAATGGAACAATCAAACCGTGCATATATGAGATGAAATTAGGTGCATATGCCTACGTCTAAAGCCAAATTGGTATTCTGGTATAACTTTAGCGAACTCACAGTAAGTGTAAATAATATAGCTCTGAAATCATGCAATAAACTTGATTTTGACGAACTGCATAAACTGAACAAAGAAGTGACTTGTAAACGCCTGCCGTCTGCAATTTCGCTCCGTCCACTTCTCACAAAAAGACCATATCCAGCACTTTTATTGTCCAATGATATTGAATACCCTCTTAAATAGATTGTATGAAAGTTTGATAGTTTGGTTTTTACATATTGAAATTAGTGTGATATTCGCATTCAATACATCAAGGAGGTGCTAAGCAGATGTTATTTGCACTATCAAGATGAGCGAAGCGATGTTAAAAGTGGTCAAGAGAAGACCACAATTGACACAAGCCACAACAAGCTTTTATAGTTTTGCAGGATAATGTCTCTTCAGGCACTTCACATAGCGATGGATGATGGTGCAATTAGCTGCAACACAACCGAAGTTTTGGCAGTTGTAACACTGTAGCCTTTCCCTGTTTGTTCCCACTTCACTCTTTGCCAGAGGATGGACTGTGTTTGGCATACTGTAATTAGCTCCTGGAAATGCTCGAATTGCGCTATTAGCCCGGACTAATATATGAAATCTTCTTTCCCTAACGATTTCTTCAGTTCCCAATACTTGCGGGTGAAGAAATGTGACACTGATTTCAATTTTAAGTTAGGATGCTGCTACACTAGCTCAGACTGGATACCTGTTGGTTCAACGCATCTGTGCAAGCCACGGATGACAAGGGATTTGATTTTTCACTGGCTGCAGTGTGCGTATTGACCCACTGTCCTTGATAAATCCAAACACCCTTTTATGGTCTTCAAGAGATTTCCTTTTTTGGAGTCACAGTGAGGGAGGATAGCGTATGTTATTTCTTATTTAAAATAGAATTGGAAAATTTTACTCGTTCCTTTAATTATCCGGTATTTTATGCATTCCACCGAACAACTAAATTAAACTTGTAGCTATCTAAATCCTTAAAAAAACACTATTTGTGCCCGTAGAGGATAACGACGGCTTATGGGTGATTATTGACACTTTCGTGTTATTTTTTTGTGGATTTTATATTAAAATCAACCTTTATTGGTTGGATTATGCATCTAGTAATCTGCTGCCGCAAGTCCTCGATGTCTTTCTGAAAGGGTTTTCTCATATTATTCTCTATAGACGGATCTGTTTTAATTTTTTCCACCTATCGAGTATGAACATTTTTTCACGCTTATTCACAAAATGAACTACTTGTTTCGAACGTTCAGTCGAGAAGACAAATGTTTTGCATCAATGGAGAACTGTACACGTACCTAACGGCACTAAGTTCAAAATTATCATTATCAAAACTATCACTACACCTCGAACAACTAGTGACAGCGTAACGGCACTAAGGTCTTGATTAGAACAAACAATGCTTCTGTTTCAAACAAGTAAGGCGAGTGAAGATAGGCATATCCGAACAACATCATGTCTAGACCGAAAACTCGAAAAATAAATGGTTCGTTAATTCACTATATTTCCATCAAAGCATTCATTCATTCAAACATACGCACACACAAACAAAATTCATAAACGCGACACACCGGATAGTTTTATCAGTGTATGTTCATACAATGAAGAGACTTGGGGGAAATATGGTGGTGGCCCTTATTGGTTTGAATAAGAGAATTTTTTTTTTTAAGATTATTACATATTTTTTATCGGAAGTGTATCGATTTTGTTTCAAAAAAATCATTTTTTAGTATTAAAGCAAAGGAAAGTTTTTAGTATTAAAGTGTTTCATTCACTTAACTCGGAGGGTGATACTTAAAACATATTTTAGATTCTACTCATAAGTGGATGCTAAAACATATATGTCGTCAGAAAGCAGTAAAATCGCCCAATCGTTTCCCCGATGTTTTCCATTACCAAGATACCTTGCGCATGCATAATTTGAACGTACATAGTTATGATAATCGACCAATATATGAAAAAAAAAAAAAAAAAAAGTAAAAATTCACATTTAGTGTTACAGGTTACACAGGTTTATCATTAAAAAATTATTTTAAATGTTTAAATATTTATTTTGTTAATTTTATGATTGTTTGGGATTGGTCTAATTAATTTTATTATAAAATAATTTGTATACAAGTGAGAGACTACATTGTTCCTAGAATACTTCAGATAAAAGAAACATAAATCCTTAAGGATACTTAAACATGGGAATCGAGTGGAGCTTTGAAATGTGCACTCCCGACGAGATACCTTTTAAAGTCAATCCAAACAGCACAACAAAATATCACATATAGATCACTCGAATTCTTTCACTCTTAACAGAACCAAACCATACCTGAGAGTAGCCATAAACTTTGATTCTTTTATTATCAGGGCGATGTTCGATTCGTCCTCCTCCTAAACATTCGGTGTCCAATCCTAGTCCTTCGAGAGATGATCTCACCTCATCGTATATATCGGCTGCAAGGAATAGTTTTGCATTAAAAATCAGTCATTCGAAAGAAAGAATGTATACGGTATTTAATTTACTTTAAAGCATCTAACACAGGATTTTAAAATGTGAATGAGATAAGTATTTTAATTCTTTCATCCTGGGAATTGAGATAGTCTTATAGCAGTTTTTCAGGTCTAAATATGTTTCCTATGTTTATCTCACAAATTCAGCACTTTGTTAGTAAGCTTGCATCAACCTAAACTTTACCCCACTTTCCTCGTTCTTTATCTTCTTTCTATCAGAATATTGCGCAATAAACAAGAAACTTGAGGAAAATATAACAAAGAAGTTAATCTTTCAATATTACACAAATGCCATATTTCCCCGGATGTTAGAAAGAAAAATATGAAGTTAAGGAACTGAAATACACACTGTAATGAAACAACGCGACTAAACACTTGTACAATACATACTTGTTTTCATACATGCATCTACAAGCAAGGATAAAGAAGATGTCAACAAACATAACGTAGAAACGAACGAACAGTCGAGAGGACCGTAAGCACTTAAAAGGCTACTTTATGCTGTTGAAGGGCATGTATGTATTCTAAAAAAGCATATTGAAAAAATTCTCCATCCGCAATTTCTCAAAGGAATCATGAAATATCTTATAGAATGAGGAAGTTTTCAAGAAGTTCAATATCTACTTGGCTCGCTCTTCTTATTCGTTCGTAAGCTTAGAATTTTGCATGACAAGCACACAAGAGTTTTGCCCAGCAAATACAGTATACTCGATATTTCCTGTGGATGTATAACAGTGCGAGAAGAACCATTTTAAGAATTTTTCTTGTTAAGCTTAACGATGTTTTCCTTCTAGCGAAAGATGAGTCGATTACTTTTCTTGCTTGAAGCAAATAGGTTCAGGTTCGGTGAAGTAGCTGCCATGTTTTTGGCTTATTCGGATACCGTTAATTTAAATCGAAAACATGTCATAAACAAATCAAGTTCAATGGTTTTCATGACCGAAGAGAAAAATAAATATCAAATGAACTTGCTCATTCAATTGATAGAAACATAAAACCATTATAATGATTTTTCTAACGCCCACATTGAGCGCTGACACTAAGCTTTGATTTTTCGAGTATATTTGATATTTTAACACGATGTTAATAGCGAATTATCTATTGCGAGGCAAAAAAGTCAACTTATTTCGTACAAATCCCCCAACTTTTCAACACAGAATATTTAATCGCATTACGATTACTTGTATAATTCTATTATGCAAAACAATGGCATTTTCTCAACGTCATTCAAATGTCAGGTAACATAAGGTTATATCATTTTCCATTTTTCAACTAATTCAGAGACTGAAAAGACAGATGAATGTGAACATCAATCCCAGATGCGTCATTACATTTCCTGAAATCTTATTCTTCTTGACATACACTGTAAGTAATTTTTTGGACAACATGTAAGTACATATATGTAACACCTATTCGAATAAAACAAAAGAAACTAATCTAAAGTGAACATTTAAGTGCACACGCACTGTATTAATGAAAATATGATTGTCCTTAGCGATTGTTCTAACGTCTATAATCAAATGGAATAATAGAATACCGAATTTCACACATTTTTATATTCCCTGGCTAAGGATAAAAATCTGATCAATTGTTGCTTTGCTTAGAGTGAGGCCACACCGATACTGTCCGATGACGACTGAGGCGTTGGGACTATGATTCTTGTAGCATTGAAGAGGAAATCTTATTCGAGGTCCTCAACAATTTTATACGCCTATAGTCGCTGCACATAAAGACGGTTCATTTTGTATTTATAGGACATACACTCTGTTTTCAATTTCCGTTTTCTCAAGAGCAAATACAACTGGCGGTAAACGGTTTTCAGAATATGGAGCGAAACTCAAGACTGTTCTAACCAGTGTAGCCAGATTGGGCTATTTCCTGCCAATTGGGCTATGTCAAATTGGAATTCATGGGATTTTTTACTTTCGTGGGTTTGCGGCTTGTTGGCTATATATATTTATATGAATTACTATATTTGGGCTATATTCACAAAGCATATACCATTTGACCATTTTGATTCAAAATAGTTTTATTCGGGAATACTTAAAATTCTGACTCACTTTGAGGACTTAATCTAGCAATTATTATAAAAAGCTGTATTGTCCATTCTCTTTTATAATATTTTACGATGAGATTATTCAGATTAATATGGTAGTTGTTGATTGAATTCAAAGAAGTGCAAAACTTTCCTATCCATCCGGAATTAATGCTTTCCGTAGTTAAGTTTTAGATCGTAGCCAAAATCATGCTGTAGTTTTGCTGATGTTATTTAGAAGGCTTGCTAATCTGTTGTCTTTTGAATCTGTAATATTTTAAATATTTAATTTATATTATGCGCGTACTATAGATTTTTTTAGAAACATGTGATGGAGATTCACTACTGTTGAATAAAGTTTATAGGGATGTTTTGAAGATGTCATCATCATCGGGGCACTACAGCCCGAATCGAGCCTTAGCCTCCTTAAGGGGATCTCCTTATCCAGAACCTTCAAAAAAAGCACTTTTTCCCAATTTTTGGAAGCAGAAAATAAAAACACTGGTCAAGGATTTTTCGCATATATTTAGGTACATATTTGAACTTGTTAAAAAAAAAATTTCATTTGAAAAGAAGAAAAAATCTCGGTCTTATCCAAGATCCCGCGCAGCGTCTCACCACGGACAATTAATTTTGCGTGCATGATATTGTCCGAAGTTTTCATCTGAAACACATATATATTTGTTTTTTTTTTATTTAGAAGGGTCTTCCGCTTATAGTGAACCTAAAAAATTGTAAAAAAAATTACTTTAAAAGTTACTTTCCAGAAAAATCAAATTTTTGACCGTTTTTTTTTGTTTAAAATGCGTTATTTATAATGAAAATAAATACTGTATCATGAAAACTAAAGGTTCACTATATGCGCATTTTAATTACCTACAAATAAAAAAAAAAGTTTATAATAATAGCTTAATTGGTTCTCCTTTAATCGTGCACGCAATTTTGAAAAATGTGGTTTTGCGAAAACGCGCTTTAAAGTTTTCGGACAGTGAAAAATCAACTTACGCAGATGAAACGTTAATCCGCTATAACAGGCCCATACAAAAGTCCTCCAGCTTCTTCGAAAAACTCATTACTTGGCTGTTTCTGTGCTCTACGTGCTGAATGAGCCTCTTTGGAGGAGGCACTGTGTCGTCGGGCCGCTCGCTCTAGTCGGTTGTTGTCTTTTTGGTCCGCAAACATCTTACACTGTTGGCCTATCATCACTTTGAGCAAATTCATCGTGACCAAAATCGCGTTGAAGCCTTCGTTGAAAACCCCGGCAGAAACGAATGTGGCAATGTCGACGATTTTCTTCCTCGAGTTTAGATGTTTCGGCGGCATACGCCACACCGTGGCATTGAATGATTCATTGGAGTTTTGGGTATGCCCCCCAGACACCTGGTCAAAAGTTCGTCCCGGGAAAGATCTTTATAGATTGGAAGAATTTTTTCGATTTCGGGTTGAATCACCCGAGGAGGATGGTGGTAGGATTTCAGTGTTTTCGCTGCCTGCGCCTTACGCCAGTCGCACCAGCTGTCGGTGCCTGCGGGACAGTTCTTGTGCCTTGGGTTTTTATCTGTCGAACAGTAATGATCCAAGGAAGCCATAATAGCTTTTTGCATATCTTCGACTGAGTCAACATTTCTTCGGATCGCCAAACCGTAATAGATAGTTAATTTCTTTATCAGAGAATCAGTCAATCGTCCTCGGCCGCCGACTTTGGCTTCCTTTCTAATATTTCTTAGACGCGTGCCCATTTTTTTTTGTACGTGACCAACGCACTCGCTTTTGATTACAGGGTAACTTTTGCCGTATGGATTATTTTTTATGATAGAAGCATAGGTCTTCGAATCTCCGTCTCCAATGTAATTTAAATATTTAACTCCAAATTTTTCCTCAGATCTTCCAAACATTTCGTTTATTGCATCTACCTCCATTTTACCTGCCGAACCCTCGTGATTATTGGAGCAAGTTTCTTTATGTGTTGTATACTACTCCTCGTACTCGTCAGTGTCCCGTTTCGAGTTCCACAAGACACATGCTTGGCAAAATGAACTTTTTACCACTGCGTCTAAGACTTTCCCACTGTAATGACTAATGAGTGTTGTAATGCCGTAATGAGATGTAAAGCCTCGTTTCTTCCACGACCCATCGCCAGAAACTTTGAGGTGGGTTTCGATCCTACCATGTTCGACATTTTTCGCTTTTTCTTCGTCAACTGCTTTCTTGCTAAATGCCTCGAACATTTTCGTCGCCGCGGTGTGAATGTGTTTGACTGCATTGTCGTACGCGCATTTCGAAAGTCCTTTAAAAATGTTCATCAAACCACAAAAAATGTTCAGTCCTTCAAGTCCAATACCAAGTAGACGCATCACAAAAACTATTTGTCGGTTTATTTCATAACTCGAGCCGAGAAATGGTCCCGATGGTATTTCTCGTACACCGCACGCACAAGAAACGACAATTTTGAAACCCAACCCTTGTGCCCACTTTCAGCGAATTTCACAGTTGATTTGCAGTTTCGACACACTAAAATGTCTGCAAGTGCACCGAAAACCGTTAGAAAATCGATTATACGATAAATGAGCAGCGGATTTACAATCACATTATCTGTACTCGCAGTACTCAATTTACTAGCGGCGGCATTGTCGTTCGGGTCAATATTCCGATTTTCAGAAAACTGATTACCGTGAAACTTTCGTTTTCGCGGCCGCGAACTTCGTTCTTTCGAATTGCGTGTTTTTTTGAACGTGTTCATGATTTTGCATGAAAGCAGAGCTATACTGACTCGTCGAGATTTCGGAAAACCGAAAGTCCCCTGCTCACACAGTATCCGAAATAAATGAACACATATTCAATAATCGTCAAATTTTTTAGGCTTATCTTCGTAACGATAACATAGAAAAAATAAAAAATTGAGGTGAGATAAGAAAACCTTTCTAGACGCATTGAGCACTATGCCTTCCTCCGCCTATCTTTCGATACCTCCGCGCGAACCGCGGAGACAATATTCTCTGATAATAGTACTATCGATTAAAACAAAAAAAAATCGATTTTTTGAAGGTTCTGGATAAGAAAATCCCCTTAATGCTTCGCCTCCATTCGTCTTGGTTCAGTGACCGCGTCCTCCCAAAAGTGACCTGCTGTCAGCATTTATCGAATCCTCCCAGCGCTTGCGTATCTTATCGACTGGCCTGGCTCCGCTTGCTCGCCCCTTGAGAGATTGCTTGGGGATTCGATTGTCGCTCATTCGTTCGACGTGGCCAACCTATTGTAGTTTTTGTAGTCGTATGACGGTGGAGACTTCCGGCTCGTCATATATGGTATACAGCTCTTTGTTGTATCGGATTCGCCATCCATCTTCTTCCCGTATTGGACCGAGGATCCTTCGCAATACCCTTCTTTCGAATGTATTCGAGGCTTTTTCAGACGCTTGGGTCATTGTCCAGGTTTCGCTTCCGTAGCATAGCACAGGTCTAATAATTGTTTTATAGATACGACGCTTCGTATTCCTGTGTACGCATCGAGATTTCAATGAGGGAAGCACCGAGACGAATGTCTTATTGGCTAATTGAATCCGTCATTTGATTTCGTCAAGCTCATTCCCATCCTTCTTGAGGTTCGTCCCTGGGAATACGAAATTGTCTACGTTTTCAAGGTTAAGTCCCCTATTGTTATGTTTTGTCTTATTGGCGTCCTTTTTCTTGATTGGGTCATAACTTTTGTTTTTTGTTCGTTAATTTGAAGACCAACTTCCTTTGCGGTTTCGTCTAGAGCTGCAAATATTTCCTTGGCGTCGTTGAACGAAAGTGACATAATGTTAATGTCATCAGCGTCAGTTGGCGGTGCCAACTTAAATTAAAGAGCTCCTCTCGTGTCAACGGGAATTTTTCTGATGACCTACTCAAGCGCTAAGTTAAGGAGTACCGCAGCTAATTCATCCCCTTGTTTTAGCTCAGTAATCGTCGAAAACAAGTTGGTCATATTATTTTGTATCAGCACTTGTGACGTGGAGTCGGTCATGGTCATTTTCACCAATGGTACCAGCTTTGCTGGGATTTCGAAATGCCGCATGATGTTATATAATGGAATTCGGTTGATGCTGTCGTACGCTTGTTTGAAGTCAACGAATATTTGATGGACCTCAATGTTGAGTTTCCATCATTTTTCCAAAATTATTTTGACCGTAAATATTTGGTCAATTGTCGACCTCTCACGTCTGAAACCACCTTGATATTCACCAAGAATTTTATCCGCATGATGGGAAATCCTTAACTCTAAAGTCTTTGTCAAGAGCTTGTACGACGTACAAAGTAGTGATATGCCCCTGTAGTTTTCGCATAGTAATTTATCTCCTTTCTTGTGAATGGGACATATAACACTTTTCCGCCACTCATCCGGCATCTCTTGTTGCCAGATGCCTGTCACCAATCCATGGATTAACGGAAATCCCGCCTATCTTCAAGAACTCCGCGGGGATCCCATCGATGCCCGGTGCTTTGTTGGGTTTCAAGCGGTCTATGGCCTGTCGGATCTCATCTAGTGTAGGAGGGTGAGACGAGGTACTGTCTAGGTATGTATCAATTAGTGATGGTGATTCGTCGGGTGCGGGGATATTTCCGTTCATTAATTGCTGGTAATATGACGACCATCTTTCCTTCACCTGTTCTGAGCCACTTATGATGCCTCCATCGGCAGCCCTACATAGGTTAGTTCGTGGTTTAAAGCCTTGTTTTAAGTGCCTCACTACTTTGTTCGCTTGTCGAGTGTTTTTTTGAAGATGTGAATAGTACATTATCAGCCTAGTATTAAACGAATCCCGTTTCTGAAATAGGCTGTGCTTTTTCACAGGATACAACTAAAAGCAAAATTTATCTTAAAGTAACACATCAAGTATCGAGAGTAAAGTGCCAAGTATTGTTTTCATGTATAGAAAGTTACCAAATTTATAGCTTTAGAGTCTAATAGCTTCGTTAGTAAATTATGCATTATTTAACATGTTGGCATTTTGTTGTGGGAGAGAGTATGATATTTCCCAGTATTCTATACCTTTTTGGTAAGCACGTGCGAATATAGTTTTGTAGTAAGTCCGTTCTTCCTTATTGTAATCAGAACTTCCTTATTGTAATCAGAACTTGTAATCAGATCATTATTTTTGGCCCGTAAAATGTAATTGTAATCCCATATGAAATAATATTTATGTTAGATTGGCCACAAAGTACAAAACATTCGTTACTTTTAAAATTAGCTCAGACGGGAGGATGTGGATTATTTTCTAGATTGATATAAAAAAAATCTGCCATTTCTTTGTTTTCTTAAATGGCTTATTCCCCTTCCATCAAACTCGTTTAGTCGTAGTACGATACCAACAGTATTACTGGTATTTAAGTTGTGCACGGCAGCAGTGTTCATCCGAACCTGATTCGCGGATTTGACAGGTTTATTCAAAGCAATCTACACTCGGAAAACTATACCAATACGATAATAATCCGGCTTTATGTTGGCCATTTGATGCGTTCATACTACCATCAGGCGCGGATTGTGGCGGCGGTCTAACAACACGTGGCCCTTTCTGATTACAAGTGACTCCATCAGGTGGTCTGATAGATATCTTTACGCGGGAAGCCAGTAGTTACGACATCTTTCTCGAAATCACCAGATTCCTTTCGAACCTTTCGAGCCTTTCGTTTTCGGTTGCATGGTCGTCAGTGTAGTACCGATTCGGTTCTGAGGCTTGTTGCTGGAAACGAAAAGCTTTTGTGGAACAGGTTATTGGTCTCACGCCAACCTCACGCGGAAGGAACTAGCGTGATCATATTACCCAATATTCCTTTCAAGAAAGATTGATATAGAAGGACAAACCCTTAAACTTGGTTTCAAAGCAGTTTTGAAGGAACACGAGTACATGCATACCTATCGCATGTACAGAGAGTTTATATGAGCGAAAATGCGCTTAGTAATTGGTACACCTGCATTTGATAGTTTTAAGCTAGAGGGTCCAGTGAAATTTCGGCTCATATTTAGAATTATTTATAGCACAACGATAAATAATTACCTGTAAATTAGCGCCGCACGTCATTGTCATCTCTCAACAAAATATACTTTAAAAAATTCTAGCGCGTAGGAGCTACTAGAAACACTAATTTTCGAAGAAAAGTAGGGAAATCTTGCAGACCTTGAGTGCATATTCTACCACATGTGCTTCTTATTATAGTCATCCTGTTCCAAAGGCCATTTACCGTATTGATCTCAAGGTTGCATTGAAACTCATAGGATAGAAATGTTTACAGGGTTACCACTTCCATAATTTTAAAAACTTAGAGAAGTCAAATACTTTGCCAGCACTGCAACAAAAAGTCTACCACAACTGCTTCACGTCAAAATCAATGTACCCTAGGAATCTCAGTTTGATCCGATGACTTCATCGCAAGTAACAGGGGTAAATAGATGTTTAGGGTTATCATCCGAATAATTTTCAATGCTTGGGAAATTTATTTCTATTGAACTTACCATATAAATCGGTTGGTACGAAAAAAAAAACAAAAATGCCTGGGGCTAGTAACTTTCTGCTAGCACTAAAGCCAAAATTTTAAGAAATTTGTTTCGGGCTGTGCCCAACCAACCCTGTGAATTTCTTTCCGATCCAATGACTTCATTGGAAGTTATAGGAGGCACAAAGAAATCTAGGGTTGCCCCACGCAAAAGTTTTCGAATTGTCGAAAGCTTCATATTTTTATTGTCACAACAAGATCGTCACCATTTGAAAATTTCATAATTACATCGCTTGTTAAACAAATGAAAAAAATACAAAAAAGACCATAGCCGGCAACCTTATCATGATTTTTCAACCCAATTCCTACCAAATTTGGCTACAATAAAGTCCATTTACGGTAAAAAGCTTTAATTTGCTGAGCAAATTTTAAGAACTCAAGAGACAAATTTTACCAGCTGCAGGTATATCCTATTTGTTCAACTAAACTTCTTAAGTGAGGTCCAGCTATTGTGTGAATTTAATTAAAATTTGGTAACTGGTCGTAAATCTTGCCGATTTACACTGTATTTTAGTGTCTTTTGCGTTGTTTTATTTTTGTTTAATGTAACACGCTGCACACGTAGTTCTCGAAGTTTCACCATGTGTAGAAAAATCGACGTTTTGCATTGCCATATGACTTGCGGTACCGCCGTGCTAACTCGTTATTTCGTGAAGGCCAAATTGATCGCATAAATTGCTCGATATCATATACGGATTAAGGGAAGGTTCTCTCTGATACCGTCGAAAATAAGGCAAAGTTTGAGAATTTTTCGAGGGATAATGAAAAAACATACGAAGTTCTGGTTTTGATTATTTTATTTGTTGATCATTCTAAAATCGTTCAAATTTTTATTACGATGAAATTCAATGTGGTGGCTCCAAAATGGCGGCTCTCTTCTGCCTCTGCACGCGGGACATCGTGCGGTAACTTCAAGTCTGCAACCTCTCGTAGCAAACTGATATCAGCCATAATTTAAAGTCATTAAAATTCATGAAAATATCCATGTCTTATACCTAATGAGAATGAATGGGGACAAAAAATAAACCAAATTATGGACATTTAAACAAAAAAGTGCATCTTTTAACTCGGTTCTTTTTCACTTTCACCTCGCTTAGTAATTATGAATTGACATTTTTCATGCTCATTTCGGGTATAAGGCATACAAAAAAGTATATTCTTTTGGGTAGACTTGGAATGAAGTGAATCGGATCAATAGATCAATACCTGTACTTGAAGTTATGATGAAAAATATAGTTTCGAGAAAAATGCGTTTCAAGTTTTTAGCAAGTTTGCCTTAGGGTTTTGAGGTCGTTGATTATGAATCAGAAGTCAAATTAACAAAATGCAGGATGGCGGATCTATTACGACGGATCAAAAAAATGTCTATATAAAAGTTTTCGTGGTCGTCGATCGTCAATTTGCTCCATTATACTCACATTAGGTTTTAAGTCGGCTATCCCTGTGCCGTATAGGAATCCTTCCTCGATTTCAAACCGCTTCTGGTTGGCCTGCTCCGGCAGACGTTGCACGAGGCGGGCGTTTCGAGCAGCGGGCGATATTCGTCGTTTAACTATGAGGTAAAAGATATGCAATTTTCTGACGCATCGGTTATTTTTTCCATGTGCTGCCACCTTAAGTGTATTCCAACACGAACAAGTATGCGATAGTACAGATTTTAATTAGTTCCGGTACATAGAAAGCCATCTGGGGCCACGCGGTGAATAAGCTATACCTGAGCGTTTCCCAGCGCGCGTGAGGTAGGTGCGTTTGAGACGCTCTAATGCGATAAATATGTTTCAGATCGGAATATCCTTTTGCACACATATTTTACATGTATGTAGCTTTCATTTTTTGTAAAACAAAAAAAAATCGATTTGTATGAAAAAATCTGAAAGAACCTCCCCTTAAGTTGTATTTATATAAATGCCAAATAATCTGACATGAATTGTAAACTAATGTCAACAACTTAACTACATTTGGCGAACGCTTTGTCATTTCTACTGCCATAATACCATGACGGGCCCAATACAACCATCTACTAATTTGTTTACCTTTCATCTATTACTACCTCACATTTTATCCTGTTGCTTTATTAATGCAACATTGAGTGACATCTGCTTCAACTGATAATTAGTGTTTCACGTTGATTTATGGATATAATTGCTTACTGCCAACATGTTTCGCACTTGATATCATCGCTACCGATTCGCATGTGCCTACCTTTGTCTATCCGTTAGGGGAATGTCAGGCTTTTACAAGGAAATTTATACATTGACTACCGTTAGCAATATTTTAGGAGCGTATCTGCGATTATATGGATAGGCTTTAGATTAATACATTTATTTTCATAGCAACGACATGAATCTGTTCGTACGTGTCCGTTTCTCATTTTACAACCCCTTGTTGTTATTTCATTAATGAGTAGCAACATTGCAATTAATTTGCAGAGTATGCATGGTACATACTGGTTTAATTTAGTTGCATGCATAAATATTGAATATCTACTATTTGAAGTGAGCACGTATATAGCTTATAAGTATGAAGAATTATTGTCAAGGATGTTTATAGTAATTAGCCATATTATGGAGAATTATCCGAAACTATCTCCCTATAAATTATGGTACTATGTGTGCAATATTTTCCATGTTTATTGTACAATTATTGATACATCCAGTTCATTATTAAGATTTACAATTTTTTCAATTTTACTTTACCTTGTGATGATTTGTATTATGGATCATGGGAAATAATTTAGATGTATTTCACTTTAAGCTGCGAATGTACAGGAGCGCAGATTCACCAAAGAATAACTGCACGATACAGGGTCTATCAAATGTAGTATTTATATAGTATTCATACAGTGTTTTATTTTTTAAAAGAGCATTCGAGTTGCGAAAAAATGAATGCATCAAGTATTTGTAGTTGGTTTTGCATTGGATGAATATAAACCATAATAGTTAACAGTGGAAAACCGCTGGTCTGGTACAGAGGTCCCTACGTTTCAATTTTGTTCCACTATTGTCCAGTCGGTGTTTCGATGTTTTCTTTAAGATCTTGACATAGTAAATTGTTCCACTTAAGACAGAACCTACCTTGGTGCTTCTTTCTAATAAATTTTTCCCATACAATTTCACTTGAGTTTTTTCTGTTCACCTAATCGTAAAAATTAAGAGTTGGAAAAAAGCGGGCACTTTTTATGAGCTGGTAGCCATTACGACTACTTCTTCAAAAAAAGGAGTGTCTTGTCACCGGTAAACTTTCCTGTACAACTATGAACGTTCATTAATCTGAGTTAGAACATCTGCCTTGATAGGGTGCATATTTTTGCTATCTTTTTCTTTTATCTGAATTGTTAATATTACGAAAATACCAAAATGCCCCATTCAAATACCAAAATGCCCATCGTTTTTGGGGTATTCACTGATCTATGTCGACAGTTGTGTACACTAAACTGACATTTCACAATGCCAAAACCGATCAGTACTTGTAGCGGCAACCCCTCTAACGGGCAAAATGTGAAGCAGTAAATAAAACTAAAGATAACAAAGAATCAAATGGAAAACAAATTAATGTAATCACTAAGCTATTGGAACGACAAGAGCGCAAATCCTCTTTGCGACATCATCAGGGATGTAGGGGCTGCAGCTAATAGAATCTGTGTGCCTCTTGTTCTAGGAGCTAACTCTAATGCTCACTATGGAGTGTGTGGTAACCCCGACACAAATTGTTCTGATGAAGCTCCCTTTGCTCCCTTCGCTTACAACCTGTCCATTCCAAATGTGAATAATGTGCCGATCTTCCTCACCTCAAATCGGAAGTGGGTGCTTGGCATTACATTAGTTAGTGGACGACACATCTTCTGAACGAATGGAAGGTCATACCGGAGTGCTCGATCTCTGATCACAAGTACATATCTTTCAATGTGAGTTTGTTCATAAGAAAAAAACATACTGGACGTTGAAAGAATGGTCCCATCTTCACTGAAACTTGTACCGGAGAACATCGATTGTTGCCAGGATATATGTAAATCAAGTATATCTGTCACTAGGGTGACGCGCAACCCACCAAAAGCCAAAGGGAGTCCAAAATCCCTATGGTGGATTGTGGAAATCATCCTCTGCGGAGATAACGTAGGAAAGTACTTAATGTATAAACCTAAGTGTAATAAAATGTAAATACGAAAAATTTATAGAACAGTGTATAAAACAAAATTGAATGTTTTTAAATATCCCGTATTCAAGGCAAAGAGAACCTCTGAGAGAACCGTCTGTAGCAACATAGGAAATATCAATGAGTAAAATCGGTTTTGGAAAGTGTTAAGTTCAACACCGAAGGCAGTAGCGCGCATTCAGAGCCCTGACTATAGCTGGGTTAATTCGAGTACCGATGCACTGACTGTCCTCATGAACTTATATTTCCTGGAGAATCATAATCGTTTGATGTGCCGCGTATGCTGGAAAAATACGCGGCACATCAAACGGAGTAAGCCATCAATTTTTCGCTGATTTAAGGAACTCAAACTCAAAATCGAGGTAGGCCATAGGCTCCTTCGAGCCATTCCTATCTCTGGACCATAATGGCGTTTTTCCGATTGACATATTAACGCTAGCATGGCCAAAAGATAAATAATGCGTGCTTGCACTTTTCGTATGTTTTCCTCAGCTGACAGGGAACACGAGTTTCGTTTATTTTGAAAACAGGGAATGTTTTGCATGTTAATCCTAAGGACTATCGTCCGATATGTTTGTCCAACATTCTAGTAAAAAAAAGATTTCTTCATGAAAGAATTTTTGATAAAGAATTCTTTTTTCAAAAAAACAATCGATCCTATGTTAATGTCGAAAGTCACAGCATGCTTATACTAAAGGTAAGTCTGATGAGTAAATTGAAAAATTTCTTGCTGCCTTCATAGTCATTGAGGGGGTTGATATGTGGTTGCAAAGCTTTTATTGAACAGCTACGCAAGAACAGCGTGGTAGCTTTTTCGCCGGCTATACCTTATCGTAGTGTCCTTTTTCCTAGGCTGTAAAATATCACGGTAAATACTCTTTTGAGAAGGCTAGAACATGCCAGTTTCAAACTGTTTGCTTATGCTTATGTCACAACAGTGTCACGGAAGTATCTTCCTACGCTTTTGGAGAGGTTAAATCAATCTCTTAATATACTTTCACAACGAAGCCGCAAATGCGACTTGAATGTGAATTCCAGTATAACGGAGCTGATACTATTAATAAGAAACCTTGAGCCAAGAGGTTAAATGACTTGAGCCAAAGGATTAGTGATGGGCAGCACCTGCGCGTGCTAAGCACAGTGTGCTAGCACACTTCGGTGTGCTGTGCGAGTACGACACTTTATAAGTGTGTCGGTAGCACGCGTGCTGCACACTTATAAAGTGTCACGGCACTTATAAATGTCGCAACACGCGTACTGACAACACACTCGTACTGGCGACACACTTGTAGTGGCGACACACTCGTACTGGCGACACACTTGTACTGGGCAGCACGCGTACTGGCACGCACTCTCCACACTGATGTACTTTGGGAACGAATGTTGTACGCGTTTCGTGGATTTTACTATTAATATGATGTGTTTCGGTAAAAAGGCATTGTTTGCATTGCAGAATGTGTACACATTTTGCGGTTTAGAAAGCATTAGCTATTGAATGCATTAGCTCATGAATGAGATAATTAGGGAACAAAACAGGCAGATAAGATTTGTTATTCATATATTTTCTGGGTGAAAGTTTTAATTTTGAGTACACTACCGATGATTTGTGTTTTTCTAAATGCTGCGGACGTCTTCAAACGGGATGAAAGTTTAAACACAGATACAAATACGTTTCACGTTGAAAATACTTGTGGAAAATAGGTTTTGAGCAAATAGAAGGGTTTTGTCGTAGCATGCAATGATAAAATGATAGCATTACTAAGCATAATCCTTCTAACTGCTGCATATAAAAGGTTTATGCTAAGTTATGCTATGTTTTTGTAGATGGGGCGATTTTTCATTTTTGATTTTAACATACTTCCACAAAAGGTAAGTTTTTCATATTTTACAGAATGATGTAATACACTATGTAATGTAGTTTTCGAATCTGGCGTCAAATCAAAAATGAAAACAATGTCAGATAGAAGGTTTATGTTAAGCACGGCAGTATAGGATAGAATAGTTTATATTGATACCATAGTGTGTTCAAAAAATTGTTTAGTTCATATTGCAAACATCGCAATTTAACTTAAGAGCAGATTGATGCGAAAATGAAATTGATGAAAACTCGTACTTGCAAGTAATTTATTTATATATTCAAAAAGTTTTTAGGGCAAAAGTAGCTGAAATCGGCCAATTTTGGGTTAGAGTGGTTTCGCACATAACGGGCCAAGACCTATTGCTGTGATACAAACATTTTGGTTTTGTAGGGGAGTTAGGGGTTTTTGGCCATAGTTTGGCAAAAAACTGCCTTTACCGCGCTTTCGATGATTGAAAGTGGTCGAGGAGTACAATAGTGATACTTTAAGTACGAAAAAAATTTTTGATAGGGGAAATTGGGCAAAACCGTCCAATTTTCCCAAAGTTTTTTTTTGTCTAGCATGAATTCGGGAACCTTTCTGAGTTGTTTCGGGCGAAATCTCCATGCAAGTCTGGGAAAAGCGGACTATTTTCGAAGATACGGCAGGGGTTGAGGTACTCCATAAGATGCGAAAACTCTTTTAGATAAGTGGCCCTGGAATTTAACAAGCTGAGTTCGATCGCGAAGAGAAAACTGGAGCCAATTAAGAAGGAATCCTGATATACCAAAGTTGCAAAGCTTGTATACTAGAGTTTGATGGTCAACCCGGTCGAAAGCCTTACTAAAGTCCGTATAGACTGCATCAATTTGGCTTCCTTTTTCCATTTCACAGACCACATCAGAAACTAGGATCATGAGACTGGTAGAAGTCGATCTATCCTTACGAAATCCATGTTGTTGCTCATTTAGAAGAGGGTCGATTATGCGAGTAAGTAACTAACTTCTCAAAGAGTTTGGGGATAACAGATAGAATAGCGATCCCCCAATAGTTATCGACTGACCGTTTATCAACACTTTTGAAAATAGGTGTTAGGTATGAAGATTTCCAGAAAGATGGAAAAACATCTAAGGACAGAGATTTATTGAAGATCATGTGCAAAACTGTGATCAATTGGTCTGCAAATTGTACAACGAAGAAAAGAAAAACCAAGTCAGGACCTGGTCCTTTGCCGATCTTTAGCTCATGAATAGATTCAATAATAGCCACTTGTTCAAGGACAAACCCGTCGATAAGAGGTCTTGCGGTGATTTAAGCAGACATAGTTGGAGTGAATGTATTTGGCGAGCAAAAAGTATTTTGAAAATGGTCAGCGAAAAAGTTACATATGGCTTGTGGGCAGGAAGAAACCATTTTACCTCGGGACATCGAACAAGGATAGTCGGTTGTTTTACGTTTCAAGTTAACGAAATCATAAAACTTTCTAGGATCACTAATGATTTTTTCCTCCATTGAATTAACATAGAGCTCATACACTTCGCGAGATTTGATAGAACATTTTTTGGATAGTTGATACTATATATAATCTCATTAGATCCTCATCGAGCAAACTTTCAATTTTAATTGCTTTGTATAATTTATTTCTATGGTTTCTAAGATGCCTTAAATTATTGTCGCGCCAGGACTCTGAGAGTTTGCTTTTTTTTCTTTTTTTACCTTGTAAAAGGAAGACACCAATTCATCTAAATCTAATGCCGAAAGAGCAATTGTCCAGTCTACTGTATCCAAATAGTTTATAATGCTTAAGTAGTCAGCATTTTGAAAATCATATACAGTTTCATTATTGTACGATTAGGTGAAAGAAATATTTGTAGGGGAAAGCTCAACTGTAAAAGCGGAGTGATGGAGAGTGTTTGAGAAAAGATTCTCGGCGTCAACAGTTGGGCTAACCACTACTTCGTCATAAAAGTTAGTAAATATAAAATCTGGCTAATAGCCATTTTGATTAGGGATAGGATTATTTGCTGCAACTCGTTGCCATAAAATATACTTATAAGGTTAAAGTCAATAGAGTCATAAAGGTTGATTGGAAGGAGGCGATCATCATATTCGGCGGGAACGAAACTGATTTTCGGACGATTGAAGTCCCCCAGAACAATTATTTTGTCGTCGTCGTGTAGGGAAACTGTTACGGAAGATATCAAGTCACATACATCCTTTGTAAGTAGTTTCATCGGATAGAGATGGGATATAAACGATACCAATGTAGAGGTAATGCTTGTCGAATGAGACTCTGACGAATTTGTGTTCAAAAAGTTTGTAAGAACCGGTTACGTCGAGTTCACTTGAAAGGATATTGTGAATTGCAATAAAAACACCGCCTTCTCTTGAAACTCCAGTGTAAAGGTAGTCGTGGTCCGTTCTATAGATGGTCCAATTACTGTCAAGAACTTCTTCGTTTATATGTGAGTCGTTCAACTACATTTCAGTGAACGTTAATATATTAAAATGGCAAGATTTAGCGTCAAGAAAAAGTTTGTTTAATTTGCTTCTCATACCACCTCTATTGTGGTAGAGAAATCATGGGCGAATAGAAGCAACTTTGTTATTAGGAGTAGACATGGGTAACGCAGCAAATTTTGAAGCGCTGATACACTGATACCGGCGCCAGCAGTGGTATCAGCGCACTGCGCTGATACCATTGCGCTATGATACCATGATCTTACATACGGCGCTGGTAGCATTGCGCTGATACCATGACGCTATGATTCACTCAAAAAAACATGATTGAAAAAGCTTGTATGGAACGAGAACAACCCACATTTGAACTTACTAATTTTCCGATATAAAATACCCTAAAATACCCAGGCTATAGTATGTACCCATTCAGTATGTACCCATTCAAACGTGCGTACGCGTAGGTATATTGCTTTGCATCAAACAGACTTGAGATAAGTATACTCAACTTATATCTTTGCGCCGCGCCGTAGCATAGCGCCAAGCCAAATGGTGTTGGCATTGCAAAGCGGCAGCGCCAACACCATTGATACCGAAGTGCGTTACTGCGCTACTGATGCCGACAAGCGATACCAGCGCAGTGGTATCATGGCTAATAGACAAGCGATACCAGCGCAGTGGTATCATGGCTAAAGCTTCAACGCAATTGCGCGGCGCAGCTTGTACCCATTCAGGTATCTTTCCAAACGTGCGTACGCCTGACTTTTTTGATGAGTGTAAATTGGACAAGTATTAACATCATTGCTTTAATATACCATAAATGTATTATTTAGTTGTAGTATTGAAGCATAATGGAATTCTATTGCTCAAACAGACTTGAGGTAAGTATTCTCAACTCATATATTTGCGCCGCGCCGTAGCATAGCGCCAAGCCAAATGGTGTTGGCATTGCAAAGCGGCAGCGCCAACACCATTAATACCGAAGTGCGTTACTGCGCTACTGATACCGGCAATCGGTATCAGCGCAGTGGTATCATGGCTAGTGCTTCAACGCAATTGCGCGGCGCAGCGCTGCGTTACCCATGTCTAATTAGGAGTAATATTTCTTCTTGTCGTCGCGTGATTGTTGTAATAGAGAAATATGTTTGGAATTGACTTAGGAGCGATAAGTCAGAAGGTAGCGTTTGACCTGATACGGAGATATTCTAAGTGCTTCATGTTAGCGATCAAAAATAGGTCATAATGATTCAAGGTCAGTGGGAAGACTAGTTGAATCATAGCTTTAGGCTTAGTCTTCGTTTTCCAATCAAAACACGTGGTTTCATGTGCATCATGCATGTATGCAATGAAGAGACGAACATTGTCATAAATATTATGATCTCTGAAACGAGACAAGAGGTATCTGCTTTCTAGATCATCTTTAGAGGTTGCATTTAGCTTTACGACAGGTGGTATAAGTGGGTCGAGATATTTGGGTGAAGAAGGTCGACTAACAGCGAGCCAGATTGAGATGGTACCAAATCCTCACCACGGATAATATTAGAATATATAGATTTAAACACGGCTTCGGTAGGATTTAATTGCATTAGAGCAGTATTGGGTGCGGAATCGATTGTATCCAGAAATTCAGTTACCTGTAAACTGCTGAAGGATTGACTCTCCTGTGAATTGGTAGGAGATGAGGTCTTAGCTTTACTGCCTCTAGTTGATTTGCCTGAGACCGTGTGGGAAGTGAGAGGCTGGCGTGACGTGGAAAGGGATATGTGTGATGTTGAAATGAAAGAAGAAATATTGTTTGCAATAGCAGGCAAGTTAGAAGAAGGTAAAGATTGAGGAAGTAGAAGTGAGATGGAGAAATTACCAAAATACGTACTCTTATTTTTATTTCGTTAATTTGTTCGTTGGAGATGGACTTGCCCCGATGCTATTCAACCTTGCTCTGGAACACGTCATCAGAAAAATACCAGCTGATACAACAGACACACTACTGTTCAAGTCCACGCAAATAGTAGCATTCGCTGATGACGTCAACATTATGGCACGAACCATATCAGAAGCAAAGGAAGCTTTCCTAAGTTTGGAATCAGAAGCAAGGAAAATAATTCTACGGGTCAACGAAGATAAAACCAAATTAATGACCCAAACAAGAAAAATGGCGCCAATCAGACAAAACTTGACCTCAGGAGACTACAACATCGAGAATGTAGAGAACTTCATCTACTTAGGAGTCCACCTTGACAATGCAGGCAATGAAAATGACGAAATTTTAAGATGAATAAATGCAAAAAACAAGGCGTACTATTCCATACTCCCCATAATCAAGTCTACGAACGTGCACAAGAATAATAAGCTTCGCATATACAAAACACTCATTAAACATGTGCTTCTCTATGGAAACGAAGCCTGGACTTTGAATACGGACTCCGAAAAGGCTCTGGACGTATTTGAGCGTAAAGTGCTACGACGAATTTTCGGCCCCATACAAGAATGAGATGTACCATATATATGACGATCCACTTGTATCCACATGCATTAAATTACGAAAGTTACAATGGGCTGGCCACGTCGAGAGGATGGAGGCTAATAGACTACCGTAAAGAACGTTGAAAGGTAGAGCACAAGGGAAGCGTCCAGCTGGTAAGCCGAGGAAACGTTGGGAAGACACGATAGATGCAGACAGCAGGTCAATACTGGGGCTCAATAATTGGAGAACCAGGTCGCAGGATCGAGACGATTGGAGGCGGACGTTACTGGAGGCCAAGGCCCGACTTGGGCTGTCGCACCATCGATGATGATGATGGATTTGTTCGTTGAGCTGATTTTTGACGTCTAGAGGAGAATTGTTTGTTGCTTCTTTCCATCCGTGGGCTGAACTTCATTCCTTTCCATGTAAAACAGTTATTTCCATCACGCTCATGGTTGTAAAATAACCATCCATATTGAGCTGGTACCGATAATTTGAAACAGGTATATGATTTTTACTTGTTTCCACGTAAACGGACAAGTAATTCTTTAAATATACAATTATTCATTTTTAGCCCTTTCTTCAAAAGCTTAGAATGCCAGGCCTCGTCGGCGAAACTAGAAGCTCCTTTAACAAAAAAAACTTCTAGTTGGAGAATCGTCTGCAGTATTAGCACTTTTCACTCGTTCGTAGTTTTCACTGCAGCTATTGTGGGATTTTTGAACATTTTCAATCCTCTTCATGCTGTTGTCTCACTCTTCACGAGACCACGTGGTGCCAAATTTGGAAAAAGGACGCTCAGGCGCTTTCAAATTTGTTGGTGCAGGGGTACTGCTTGAAGAAATTGATCGCTGCTCCACAGCAGGTTAAGTTTCCGGTTGAGTTGAATTGGGAGCTTCTTTTTCAGATGGAAGCTCGGAAAGGCAGTTGTAGCCGCTATCGAGGCTATCCAATTTTTCACAAATTTTTGTCAGAAGATCGACTACGATATCTTTGTCTTTGTTTAAGATTGTATCGCATTTAAATCAAGTTCACTACGCCAATATGTGTAAATGTTTGGGCACAGCAATCGTCGGTTGGTGAATTAGGTCAACGACAAAAAAAGAGACACAGTTGCGAAAATAATAGTCTCAGCTAAATTGAATTAGTTTAAGAAGAAAAAAGAAACGCGACCGTACTGACCAACGGGTAGAATGTGAATTGAATAACGTTTACAAATCATGGAAATTGTACAAGGATCTCGGTCTAAAGGCTAACAAGATAAATTTGGTGCAAGAATTAAAGGATGCAGCGTACGTTCCTCTGTTTTATAGAAAAAAATTATTTAGCGACGAAACTTATTTCTGGTTCGATGAATATGTCAAGAAGCCAGATTGCCGCACTGGAAGGAGTAAAATCCCTACCAAGCTATGGAGACCCAGTTACCCCCACAAAATTTCTAGTGGCATCATAGGCCCATACTTCTTCAAAGATGAATATGGCGAGCGCGTCAATGTCAATGGCGACCGGTACAGAGCAATGATAAACCAGTTTTTGTTCCCGAATTGCGTCGTGTGGTCGTGAAACAGATGTGGAGAGATATGGATCTGAAAGAAATGTTAATTACTATTTGTGGAGATGGATAAAGTCGTCGGTATACGCTGAGAAACAAGCAAGATCAACGCTTTAAAAGTCTATATAACTCCCGTCATTGATAAAATAAGGCCCCAGTTGCTTCAAAAAGTGGTCGAAAATCGGACCACTAGAATTGGCTTCATAAGAGGTAGGCGAGGCGGTTATTTGCACGAGGTCATCTATAAAAAGTAAAAAGCCAAATTTTGCGATAAAAAAAAACTTGTTTTATGAAGTTTGAAATCGGAATCCTCTAAGAAAACACCCTTTATGTTCCAAAGTATTCGGACTATATTACGCAGACACTGTTTAAGCATTGTGTAGAGTCCGGTTTTGGGTCTTGAGACTCATTAGGGCTATCAAGAAGGTTTTTTCCAAAGAATCCTTACATAAAAACATCTGAGTTGATTCCGAGCATATCCTAGCAGAGAACATCCGCATCGTGAAATACACAAATGAAAGGATACTGTTTACTCATTATTTGTTTCTCTTTTTTCTCATTTTATCTGTTTACTCATTATTTCTTACTGTTTACTCATTATTTCGAAAGCTATGGTTTACAATATACATAGGTTGAGATGTAGGTAAAACGAAACGCCAGCGACAAATTAGCCAATTTTTGAGGTAAACAAATGAGTACTTATCACTCTTCCTAGCTTCTACTCAAAAATTACCTAACTGAAAAATATTACATTATAAATGTATTTAGCTTGAATTTAATATCTTCATCTCATTTAATGCAAAACCTCATAAAAATCAACCACGTTTCACTTGCATCTCCATCAACATTTACTCTATCCAACGTAAGTTGAAAACAAAACCGAAAACTTAATAAACGGTATTAGTTTCTCTTACCCAGCTCATGTTAAGTAGGTATCTACTTTTCTCCAACCTAGCAAGATAATCACCAAACTAATTTAGGTAGACACATGCAACAAAAATAGAGCGTTCATGTGAAAGCTACTGCCAATCCGCCAGCAATCCGGAACCTGACGCCCATTTCAGTGTCACATCATATTACACAACTTTCCACATACGTTAATGATACTAAAGCGCTCATATGACTTTCCCAAAATGTATGTTGTATACCGTGCACATTGTATTACCTGTGCTACCCGAGCCTTCAGTCAATCTCGAGGCGAATTAAACTTCAACCTAGTTATGAACAACCTTGAGCTGATGTGTACATTATTCCATAAAAGCCAACAGGAAGGTACGTAATCAAAACTTTATTTCGACCGGAGCTATGCGTACGTATCTATGTACAGCTACTACGTATTGAAGTTTAGAAATTTAATTTATTGTGAATGGAAACTAAGTAAATTACACGCCAGTTTTCCGGGGCTTAACACGTTTAGATTGATACCCAAAAGTTGTGAAAACAATAGTCATTTTCAACTTAAAATTATTGTACAATAATACTTCATTTGAACCTATTGTGTTTTTGACAGAAATTATTTGCTTGTTTAATTTATTTCAGAAAAGGTTTCACCACGGCAGAAATAATCCCCTGTTTTCTACGTATTTCGCAATTTATTCGAAATGAACCAAAGCAGGTGGCTGCACTTTAACTAAATCTCATTTGAACGAAATTAAGTAATAAAAAGAAATCGATTGTTAAATTGTAAATATGACTCCTATATGTATAGGCCGTTGTTTCCCATAAAATATAATTTGATCAACGAAATAGGTACTTGAGTTCGGTCTTCTCGCGGCTGAAAGTATTTCAGTGAAGGGATTACCATACAAACATCATCTTCAAACATGGCTCTGGTTGGACAAATTTTACGATGCGCTATCCACAGGATTCGGAAATGTGCTTTCAATCGAAAGAATGCCTCTTCTATTCCTTGAAAGCATATGTATAGAGATACTTTCCACCAACCTTAATTTATCAGCCATGAGCACCCTCATGATAATTTAACAACCTTACATTGGTAAAGGGAAATGACGCTAATCTTTCACCCTTATTCATCGTAGCCTGAGGTAAAACAGCTACAAAATTGTTAAGTACCCGTACCATAACAAGCTTTCATGAGCGACTTCATTACCAATACATATGCTTGTTAATTTCACATATACCTACACAGTTTACACTTAATTTGAATTATTGTTATCATTTTTACATGAGTATTTTCTCTGTTTATTGTAATGGAAATGCATCTTTCAAACTGAAGCTAAATATAGACATATGTATATCCATGTTTTATACGTGAAATTATAACATTTTTTCATTATTTTCCAGGGACCTGAAGGATGTGTAAATAAACCGTTTTTATGGACTGAAGGGCGAGTCAGTTTGAAAGCAGCGCTAGATAAATCTGCGTATAGACATGGGGAATCAGTTACTGTGACCGTCGATATCAAGAATAATAGTAGGAAATTAATACGTAAAATGCGAGTGAGTTGATTTTTGAATTTTATGCTTTGCTGAAATGACTTGATAACATTATGTTGCTTTAAATTGGTATCGACTGCAGGGCTATCACTTTGAAACAATCATACAAAAATAGTACGATTTTCATTTTTTCGAAAATTTCTATACGCTGATACAGCAAATCTTCATTTTGATACAATTTTGCCTCGGATCTATACTTCCCATACACAAAACTTTTAGCAAGCTTAGTAGACCTTTTCAATTATAAAATTAGGCTTTTTCGTTTTTTTGAAATTCTTAACTACGCAATGTATGCAGATAATATATTCTGTGTACTAACCTCTACTGAGTGGGCACATACTTTCGAGCGGTAGTGTACTTACATTCACTATTTAAGTTCAGTTAGTTTCATGAAGGAGTGTTTGTGTAAGAGCATACTGCAGGGATGAACCATGGGAAGGGATGAACCATTAGATGAGCAAAAGTGTTGCATTGCATTCTCGTGCCTAATTTTTGTTTCAAGGCAGGCACTATAACAGCATCCATTTCATATTCTCAAAACTGGAGTGCGCTCAATTCAGTTAAATGAGTAACGAAAAAAATGCTTTTTTTCAGCGCGTCAATAGAATAGCCCACTTAGTATTTTTCTACACTGTGTGTCGAGTGTATCAATCTCCGGTTAGTATTTATTTGAGTTTTTAAATTTGAGGACTGTTTTTATAAAGGTTATTGATTTGTGATCACGGTTCCCTTCTTGTCTATAATCGCATAGGCAACGTATATCGTCTCGAAAGCTTATCAAAGCAGAGAATAATTGATACGGGAAACTCGATCGTTTTGCGGAATAAGCCTCCGAAAGCAGAATCAAATTGGAATTGTTTTTGCGGGATGACTGTAAATCTTGTGCTTTGTTTACATAGACAACAACAAAAAATTGATATAGTATAACTGGCACGCCTGGTAACCCTTGCCCAATTTATCTATGTTTTTAGCATCAAAAACTTCTGTTCACGGAAACTCACGATCCGATAAGCAGAATTAATTGAAATTTGCAGAATGTATTGGTCTTAAATAGGGCCAGGTCTATTAGAAGTGATTTTGAAATGCGGGCGATTCTGTGCCAGTGGTGCCATCTTGAAAAATCACTAAAAAAGATAACTGCTTTTAGCCCTGTAAATTCTGATTGAATCGTTCGATTTTGACGAAATTCACACAGTAGCTGGACCTTACTTCAAACCACGTTTGGTAGAAATTTGGCTATGATAATTTTGGTGTCTTAAATTTGAAAAAATAAAAATTTGGAAGTGAAAACATTCAAACCATCGAATATCCTAAAAAATGTCCGTTTGTAATAATAAAACCAATCTGTATAGAAATGTTATGCTTTATCTACACGTTCAAGGTAAAACTTTCGAAATTTCATGTCGGACAAGAACGGTAACCCTTTCCCAGTTAACCTATAATTTTAGCATCAAAAACTTCTGTTCACGGGAACTCACGAACCAATAATCAGATACAACTGAAATGTACAGAATGCATTGGACTTAAGTAGGACCAGATCTGATAGAAGCGATTTTGAATTGTGGGCAACTCTGTGCCAGTGGTGCCATCTTGAAAAATTACAAAGAAAAACAACTGCTTTTTGCCCTATGAAATGTGAATAAGTTACCAGATTTTTATGAAATTGACACAGTAGCTGAACCTTACTCTAATCTCTGTTTGGTGGAAATTTGGTTGAAAAATTTGATTGGTGCTGTCAGCTATGGTAATTCTTGTGTCTTCGGTTTTGAAAATTCACTCAGGTAAATAAAACTTTTTGCCCTATAGCTTCCAGTGCAGTCATGATATCAATACGAATTTCACACAATTAATGGAACCTATTATAACCATTATTCAGGCCAAATTTGGTTGCTATTGTTGGTTTTGTGTTTAATTTAAATATCTGTATTTAATTGAAATATCTTTATTAAGCGGTTTTATCGTAGAATTTTCAAATGGTAATGATATTGTAGTGACAATAAACAGCAAATATTAAGTTTTCGATAATTTGAAAAAACTTGCTGCAGGTAACCCTAAATTTCTTTATGCTCCTATAACTTCGAATGTAATATAACAACGTGAAGCAGATGTGATATATTCTTGGCTTTGATACTGGCAGAAGGTTGCCAGCACGAGTCGGTTGTGCTACTTTTGTATCAATAAATGCTTACAGTTAGTATTCATACCGGAAACATTTACAATGAAAATAAATAACCAATGTTTCAATTCCCAAAGTTCTGCAAATTTTTCGGATCGCAACCCCAAACACCAACTTCAGTTACAGTGCTGCAGGCACTGATCATTTTCTTCATTGATGTTATATGAGATACTGCTTTCAAAATTTTCTGAAATAAGCAACTGATAACGAATATAATTAACCCGTGTTTTGCTCTCATAAACGTTGAAATTCATGCCAGTGGCAATATCTGAAACCTTCCACCATATGAGTTATAATGCATTCTTGAGACCAAAGTAAAACGTTGCGTTTGAAACAGTTTGGCCGTAATAAGCAGCTCATGTGGTGGAATTTGCACTCAAAACCTGCACGATTCTTCTACTGTTCTTCAAACATTAGTGTTTCTAGCGGTTCAGGTGCGCTAGAGTTTTTTTTTTTTTTTTGTTGAAAAAAAAATGTCTAATTGACTTTTTTAATCTTTGATTTGCAATACCCGAGTAGATTTTTTATTAGCTTTTATTTTGAATAGAGTAAAATTAGTTTGGTAGAAACGTTCGTTTTTGTTAATTATGCAAGAGAGGCTGCTGCCCATGATGATTTGTTAAATACAACCTAAATTTCAATTAAAATTCTACGAAAAAATGTATCCCAAATAATTGAACACGATTTCATTCCGAAGCGCAAAAACTAGAATAAGAATCGATTTTCACTGCCAGGATACATTTTAAAATAAACCCGGAAAAAATCATATCCTACTTAACATCCTTTCGTAGGCTATGTATTAAATAATATTAAAGTTTTTTAACATTATTTTGACTGCATATCGGTTTTACAAGGGTACAGGTATGAGTAAGGACATTCATAGTATTTATTATTTTTAGCCTCATCGCAGTATTCATAGGTATAAACTGATGGCAATAAAAACGAAATACTACTCAAAAACAAACAAACAAACTCGATTTCAGCTCTACCCTCTACCCTAACTGAATCGTGCCAGTAAAGAGGGATCAATAAATTCAAATAAATTCGGAGGCAGATAGACACCGAGTAAAGTTTATATTAGCCATTTGACTGGAAGCTGAATTTACTATTCATATTGCAATTTGATTTTCAACTTTATGAAACATGACAAGCAATCAATTTTGTTGGGAAATCCTACAGTTTTAACGTATGAAAATAATTTGAACAAGTGATTTTGGGATCTGTAATTCATTAAAATCTAACATAATTGGATTTTTTTTTAAATTATCTGCTAAAAATTCAAACAAAACGAAACCCAAACAAAAGAAACCGTTGCACTCTGATACAGCTTTTTAAACCAATGCAACACGACGTGCTTCGCTAAAAACGCTGACAGCCAGTCTTGGAAAAACACTGTCGTAAATTTTACATGACTGCTATTTCTCATGCAAACTGCACTTAACTAAGATTCGAAGCTCTTTCAGAACATCGTCTCTGGATTTCATGATGTCACTGCTCCTAAGTACAATAACATTTTACTTTTCTCTTTTCTTCAAGGACAAACACCGCAAGAAAATGTTCAACTTCGATGTAATCTAGCTTCATGTGTCTTAAGGTTCTACGTGCACAACCAAATACCCACCAAGAGTACCGCAAACATTCGTTTAAAATGCTTATGCTCTACGTAAAAGCATGCAGTGAATGGGGATGCACTTGTCGATGGACAATAGCAATACAAACGAATTGCTTAAATAGTAGCGCAAAAGAAACATCTTGTGAGATCGAAGGCGATTGCAAACCGTTTATGTTTACTATGACCACTTTCCGAAGACTAGAGCAGTTATTCTTACATTACAGAGCTTTTAGGTAACAGCATGTGCTTTTAGTGTGAATCGAACCCGTTGCTAAATCAATATTTTTGCTCTCTCAGAAATATTTTCACGCATTTTTTCTTAGTATCATTTCGAACAAAATAGAAACCATGATATCGATGTATCCACTTGATTGAATCGATAAGTACTAGGAATACTATTTACCACCTGTTGTTGTTTAGGATAAAGACGCAAATGGATGTATACAATCATTTTGTAGCTACATTGAATTTCAATTAGAACTGACTCATGGAACGAATATTTTACTGAAGAAACAAGTTAGATAATTTTGTAACATTTATAGCATTGAACTGGGATTTGTATTGAATAAAACATAATGAAAAAAAAACTCTAGCGCCCCAGAACCGCTAGAAACACTAATGTTCGAAGAATAGTAGAAGAATAGTCCAGGTTTTGAGTGCATATTCTACCACACGAGCTGCTTATTACGGCCAAACTGTCTGAAACGCCACGTTTTGCTTTGGTCTCAAGGATGCATTATAACTCATATGGTGGAAAGGTTTCAGATATTACCACTGGCATGAATTTCAAAGCTTATGAGAGCAAAACACTTGTTAATTATATTCGTAATCAGCTGCTTAGTTCACAAAATTTTGAAAGCAGCATCTCATATAACATCAATGAAGAAAATGCTCAGAGCCTGCAGCACTGTAACTGAAGTTGGTGTTTGGGGCTGCGATCCGAAAAAAATTGCAGAACTTTGGGAATTGAAATATTGGTTATTTATTTTCATTGTAAATGTTTCCGGTATGAATACTAACTGTAAGCATTCATTGATACAAAAATAGCACTACCGACTCGTGCTAGCAACCTTTCGCCAGCATCAAAGCCAAGAATATATCACATCTGCTTCACGTTGAACTTAACCTACCCTGCGAATTTCGTCTCGATCCGATGACTGCATTCGAAGTTATAGGAGTATAAAGAAATTTAGGGCTACCAGCTGCGAATTTTTTCAAATAATCGAAAACTTAATATTTGCTGTTTATTGTCACTACAATATCATAACCATTTGAAAATTTTACGATAAAATCGCTTAATAAAGATATTGCAAATAAACATAAAACCAACAATAGCTGGCAAACCTATCGTGGCTTTTCAACCAGATTCGGCCTGAATAATGCCTATAATAAGTTCCATGAATTGTATGAAATTCGTATTGATTTCATGACTACACTGGAAGCTATAGGGCAAAAAGCTTTATTTTCCTGAGCGAATTTTCAAAACCAAAGACACAAAAATTACCATAGCTGGCAGCACCAATCGAATTTTTCAACCAAATTTCTACCAAACACGGTTTAAATTAAGGTTCAGCTACTTCGTCAATTTCATGAAAATCTGGCAACTGAATCAGAATTCATAGGGAAAAAGCAGTTTTTTTCTTTGTAATTTTTCAAGATGGCACCACTGGCGCAGATATACCCACAATTGAAAATCGCTTCTATCAGACCTGGTCCTACTTAAGTCCAATGTATTGTGTAAATTTCAGCTGTATCTGATTATTGGTTCGTGAGTTCCCGTGAACAGAAGTTTTTGATGCTAAAATTATAGGGAAATTGTGAAAGGGTTACCGGTCTTGTTCGACATGAAAATTCCAAAGTTTTACTTTGAATGTGTAGATAAAGCATGAGATTTGTATACAAGTTGGTTTTTATTGTAAGAAACGGACATTTTTTAGGAGATTCGATGGTTTGAATGTTTCCACTTTCAGTGTCTGCCGTAGCTACAGGGTTGCCAGCACGTTCAGAAAAAACTATGCAAATGTGCAACTTAACAACATTAATATGTCCATCAAGTTTCATAATGATCTAATAATTGAGTAAAAAGTTATCGCAATTCAAAAATTTTCCAAATATCCCAATCTTATTTTAGGCACCTAGCGCACACATAGAGTTAACAATTTCAAAAACATTACCTGATTCACATTTAAAACACGTTCAGAATTCATTCCGTAAACTTTATTTTTGCAAAAGTTATTTTTTGACAGAATAATAGGTATATTTAAAATATCACTAAAATGGCCGCCGGCGCCAAAGGGTTAAAGATTATTAACTTTTTGTGAGACCTGGCACTATTCTGCATATACGCCAATGTATCCTGAAAATTTCAGTTCAATCGGATCGCATGTTCCTGAGATTTTTCCACTGAAATTTTTTGATATATATATATATATATATATATATATATATATTATATATATATATATATATATATATATATATATATATATATATATATATATATATATATATATATATTTATATATATATATACATATATATATATATATATATATATATATATATATATATATATATATATATACAGTACAGTCGCGATAATTTCAACCTGTGATAATATCAACCTTTGATAATTTCAACTAAATAAATTATACATTATATACTCTGTAATATCAACCAAATAATTCACTGGCCATACTGACTTTTCGATAATATCAATTTCGCAAGAAATACATTTAGTTTTCCTTTTTATATGCACACAGTTGGTTCAGTTTGACTTTAAGTGCGTTTCGTCCGTGTTTATAAACGTAATGGCGCCTAGAAAGTTTCATAAGTTTTTATCGATAAAAGATAAAGTTGTCATACTTAATCAACTTGGAAAGTGCGTAAGTGGGAAAACACTAGCGTTTCAATATGGAGTCGAGAAATGTACTATCAGTCAAATAAAACGAAATGAGCAAAAAATTAGGCAATTTGCAGCTAAGGCGGAAAGTGGTCCCGGTAAGAGGAAAACACTAAGAACAACAGAATTACCAAAAAAGGAACCTGCATTATACCGTTGGTTTCTAAAGCAGAGAAAACGCCATGCTACTATCTCTGCTTTTGTTTTATCAGAAAAGGCAAGACAATTGAATCGCAAATTTAAAGAGTTCCCCAATTTTACCGCTAGTTCAGGTTGGATTGATAATTTTAAGAAACGTCATGGAATACGCCTTTTAAAAATTTGTGGTGAAAAATTATCTAATAAGCTTGAGTCAGTAGGGGAATTTGTTGACCGTTTTAATAAAAAAACTGCCGAAATGAATTTAATTTTTGAACAATACTACAATGCCGACGAATCGGATTTGTTCTGGAAACTACTCCCTGAAAAAACGCTCGTTCACTTTAAGGAAACAAGCGCTCCCGGTCGAAAAACCAATAAAGAACGTATAACATTTATGGTATGCACTAATGCTTCTGGTAGCCACAAGCTCAAACTTTTAGTTATCGGAAAAGCACAGAATCCACGTGCTTTCAAAAACATGAATTATAATCCCGTAGAGTACCGCCACTCGAAAAATGCGTGGATGACCACTGCAATTTTTAAATCCTGGTTCCATGACAGCTTTGTACCTCAAGTAAGCGCAAATACGATTTTACAAATGTATTCATATTAAATCATATTTGGGCTTTTTATTTTGGCAGGTGCGGAAATTCCTGCGATCACGTGGTTTACCAGAAACAGCCCTATTGTTGCTTGACAACGCTCCGGCTCATTCGAATCCCGAATCCCGAAGAACTTAAAACTGATGATGATGGTCTTATTGTTACAATGTTATTGCCACCAAATTGTACAGCACTAATCCAGCCAATGGATCAAAACGCAATTAATTTGGTCAAATTGAATTACAAAAAATTTCTTTTGTCACGTATAATTGAAAGTGATTTTGATGTCGAAACATCTGTTAAGAAATTAAACTTATAGGATGCAGTTTTGCTCATTTCAAAGGCGTGGAATCAACTTTCTTCAGAAAACATAAAAAAATGTTGGAAACAGATCACCAGAAAAACGGAAGACCATTCGACTGAAGATGGTTTGCCCTTGCAGACTTACCAATTGCGAGCGCTTTCAGAGAAAAATAAAACTGACTCAGTATCTATCATGCTGACACGTATAACGCCAGTAGAAACTTATAGTAACAGTGAAGTTGAAAATTGGTTATTAGAAAGGAATATTGTAATTCCGAGGAAGGGATTGCAAACCAACAAAATGAAAATATCGTTGAGGCACCAAAAGTGAAAGACGATGATGCTATTCGATGTTTTGATGTTGCCTTAAAATGGGCTGCGCAAAACTCAATTTCTGAGACAAAGTTGAGACACTTCAAGAACTACGGGGCACGGCACTGAATAGGTGCTCACTACGAACTTTTAAGCAAGCTAAAATCAGCGATTTCTTTCAAACATGAATTGAATTAAATGTTATAAACATGTATACATAAATGTACACCTTATTCGAGTCGAATTGAATGTTTTAATAACATATTTATAAGTGTTTCGATAATTTCACCATACCGATGGTTTCAACCAAGCTGGTTTTTATTAGTTGAAATTATCGCGACTGTACTGTATATATATATATATATATATATATATATATATATATATATATATATATATATATATATATATATATATATATATATATATATATATATATACATATATATATATATATATATATATATATATATATATATATATATATATATATATATTATATATATATATATATATATATATATATATATACATATATATATATATATATATATATATATATATATATTTATATATATATACATATATATATATATATATACATATATATATATATATATATATATACATATATATATATATATATATATATATATATATATATATATATATATATATATATATATATATATACAGTGGTGGCCACGAGTTTAGCACACTCGTTATCTGTGACTTTCAAGTGCAAATATCTTCTACTGTTTTACGTTTTTCATTCAATTTCTTCTTCTTTTGTTTTGCCCACGATGTGATGCTTATTTCACGTTAATTTCGTTTGTTTCCTGTGTTCCGTTTCGTCTCGATTCTCATTTAATTGCAAGTGGTACGTGATCTAAGCTGGACACGAGTGTAGCACAACTTGAAATATCCTTAATTACGGTGTTTGGTAAATCGAATTGATTGGTAAGATTTGCAATTTTTTAGTTCATTCATGATTCCTGTTCACATAAAATGTGTGTTTAGAAATGGCAAAAGGTACATGGTGCACAGAGGCTCAGCGGCAGGTAGCTCATCAAATGAAGAGCAGTGGAAGCACCGTTATGCAAATTGCAAGTGCTTTAAGATGTTCCCGAAAGATGGTTTACAACGCATTAAACCATATGCAACAAAATGGGAACTCCAAAAATGTAAAACAGCGACCGAGAGCTCGAAAAACCACAATTAACGAGGACTCTTTAATTTATAGAGCCGCAATCAAGAACCCTTTTAACAGTTCAACCGTTATAAAGAGGGATATTTCGTCGGAATTTGGCATTGACCTATCCTCAAGGACAATAAGACGACGGCTCAATGAAAAAAAATTACGTGGATGCATAGCACAGCACAAGCTGCTTGTGTCAAAAAAAAATCTAAAATCTCGAATTGCGTTTGCCCGTGACCACTTGCTAAAACCGTTGATTTTTTTGGAAAAATGTGCTTTGGAGTGACGAGTCAAAGTTTTGTCTGTTCGGATCTGACGGTAAGCGGTACGTATGGCGTCCTTCGAACATGCAGCATCATCGAAAGTACACTTTGAAGACCGTTAAGCACGGCGGTGGAAGTGTAATGGTGTGGGCTGCCTTCTCTTGGTACGTAGTCACTCAATCGAAACGAAATTCACAGGGTGGGTTTAACTCAACGTAAAGCAGATTTGGTATGCTTTTGGCTATGGTGCTAACACATGATTGCCAGCACCAGACCATTTCGTAAATATTGCACCAACAGATGATGTCATTTTGAAATAATAAGCAAAGCATTTGGAATAAAATAAGCAACCGATGTTTAAATTTTCTGAGTTTGGGAAATTTATCAGATGGCAACCCCAGAAATAGTTTAATCGCTGAAACTTTCGATGATATCCTTGGATGAAAACGAAATTCAAAGGATAAGTCGATTAAGCACGAGCATGTTATGGTAGACTTATTGCTTCTGTGTTGGACAAATGTTGCCAGCACTGAACATTTGCATCATTTGTGTTATAGGAGATGGTGTCAGAATATGATATTTGTTGCTTTGAGTAAGAAATGATTGATATACTACAAAGAAGTGTATTACATCTTTATACATTTTTAAGTCAGTCAAAGATAATTTCTTCGAAAATCAGTTTTCTAGCGGTTTTGATGCGCTAGACTTTTTTTTCTTCTTTTCTCTCTCCTTTCCACACTAAGAAGAAATCTCCTTTTAAAGAGAAGTGAAGGACGGAACGGAACAGCGAGAAACAGCTTAGAAATAATTTGAGGCTCAGAAATTTTTCGGGAAAGTAGTCTGCTACGAATATAAAAAACTGTGTGCTAGCACAGCAAGAAATCGCTCGTGAGAACTTGCAACGAGCACCATTGGCGTGCAAACTCTGTGCTGGCAAAGCACTACATCGCTCGTCTAAACCGGCTCTATGTGCAGCTCATTTTTTCGAGCTAAAAAGTCACATTCGGTGTTTGATTTTGACAATTGAATTGTGCAAATGTCTTGTCAATAACAAAATTGAAATACTTGACATTTTATCTGTCAGAAATTAGTAAATTCCCCGCTTTTTCTAAACTTTGAAATGAAATGAAAACGCTTTGAAGACAAATAAGTGTCGAAACAAAGCAAAAATTAATTGCTCTCTTTCGCACTTTTGGACTAATCTTAGGTTCTATGATTTGTCAAAATGCTACACTGCTTGAAAGGTGTACTTGGAACATATAAAAAACAAGTGAAAAAGGTTTAATACCTCTTGCAGGGAAGGGGAAAGAACCATACGACATTCTTACAACCTTGAAAACAAACTACCTTAGTTTTACAAGCGTACAAATCAGTTCGTTGGACCCCAAAACCGAAAACAAAGTATTTAACAGCCACCTCAGTCACGCAAGAAAATTAAAAGCGAATAATTAGTATTCTTCGTTGTCCTTCAGCCGAAAAGAACAGACAATTCTAACAAGCTTATTAATGGAGTGAGAAGCCACTTAGATTGATGAGACGTTTTGTTGGTTTTTAGTTGCGAATTGCGAAATTTTAGTTGGGGAAAGTATAATCTTTCAAATTATACTAGTTCGCTCGTCGGTGTTAAAATCAAATTCGTAATTTTTCGTGGTAATCCATTACAAGCACCGTAATAATGCTAACCACGCAATTGTAATTAATATCATACTCTCCTCAAATACGCTAACAATATTTTTCAATTAATACACGTCGCTAATGAATTGTTCGAGAATTTTTGATTTACTCCCGATCTAATTAGATAATTGTTTTCGAACCGAAACAAAGCACCTCCTCAACACTATATTAACTTGATATCATGAAAATAACGCGAACGATTTTATTATTTGTGTTATAGATTTATAAGAAAGTTAGATTAGTCAAATTAATTTGTTCTTCTTTTAGGTGTTTGCCGTTCAGCACGTGGACGTTTGCATGTTCAGTAATGGAAAATTTAAAAACGTTGTAGCCGATATCAATGAACCTAAACAAATTAAACCGAATGAAATTTTTAATCAAGCATATGAACTGACTCCAGAGAAAGGTAAATTATTTATATTTTATTGAATTTATCAGCTATTCTTCAGGGTAGCACAAATTTTAAAATGTTGGAGGGAAAATACATGTTTTTGTTAGTTCGTTCAGACATTGAAAAAGAAGAATTCGTTTCGTTTAATTTAAATTGAATGACGGCGTCATAAGTGGCTTGGAAAAAAGAGTACGAAGAAAATATAGCAGAATCAAAATGCGACTCAAAGATTTCGTTGTGTTTCCTGATTATTTCAATTGTTACGGGTAAACACTCAAATAAAACCATACTGGCAAAGCTGTATGCATTACAGAAAAATGTTCTGAAATCGAAACATACACATTGTATGGTATACATGTCGCATATTATGAGTTTCTTTACTTTTGGCAAACATAGAATCTATTCAAGTCTTTTATTTCGCCGTATCAAAAAAGCAAGTAGGGAAAAGAGGACTTCAAATAATAAAAATATCACATACTTTCAAAATATCACATACATGGTTTCTTTAACTCTATGTATGTTTGTATGTTTGTAATCTTTATTATATTTTAGGGCTATGCAACAAAAATGATATTTTTGAATAGATGATAGATTTCAGTGAATTTTCACGATCCCCTATTTTTCTATGCAAAGAGAATTTTCGTACAAAGCAAGTATTTGAAATGAAAACTGTTAATGTTTTATGGTTGGCTATGATAAATAATTTTTTTACCCCTATGTGGGCGCTGAGTGCCTAAAGGATGTCTTTTTTTCAAATGTTAATTTGTCAGAACTTCTGTCAAAAACATTGGCTTATCACGAAATTCGCGGAGCATACTAATTGTGACTAAAATTGTACATGCATGATTTTTAACACACAGAAAAATATCCCTCAAACAACTGACCCTCCTGAAATTTGTTTGCTTTGTGAAGACTAAAAACCGAACCTTTTTTTATTATAGTGCGTTTATTATCACAAAGTGATATATATATATATATACATATATATATATATATATATATATATATATATATATATATATATATATATATATATATATATATATATATATATATTGTAACATGCAGAAATTTCCTTTCGAAATTTCTGCACGGCTTATTTCCGCACACACTGTCGTGCCCTTGGAATTAGCCAAAAATAATTCTCATTCGGACTAGCGGTACTTTGTTTTTCAATTTGAAAAACAAGACACTGCAAGTCCGATATGACATTGCCTGGCATGAGGCGATGCGAATGCATGAACCGGTAACGGTATCTTGTTTTTGTGTCGTAGCTCATGCCAGCATTCGAGACAGTCGTTCATTACCCGTCCGCGAAGGAAGCTGGTTGCCTTTGGTATCTTGGGCATGTGCGAGTCGTTTTGGGCGTTTGTGCGCTCGCCCATCAGATTGCAATCCTACAACGTGGAGTGCTTTTGACATTAGTCACCCAGAAACATTAAATTTTGTCGTTGCGGTCGCACTGTCTTTGTATTTAGTAATTTTTTTTAGTAAAGTGGATCGGAAACGTTTTTCAGTTTCGCCATTCCGTATTTCGTCCCTTGATAGTCAAATTAAAAGAATAACTGTGCGCGCACGTCGGCTATTTTGGCTGAGAAAAAGAGAGAGTCGATTGAATGTGGGCGAAGCGACGGGTCGTGTTGGCGCGGCGGGTGGCGGACAAGAATTCTAACGAGCAGTTGGATTAAGTGAGAGATATCGTCGCAAGGAGCGGGAGTTTGAAGTTGGATTGGTGTAGCACGCGCCGGAAGAATAGCGTAGTTAGTATGCAGTGCAAAAGTGCTTAATTTTTAAGAAAATCAAGAATAATAAAACAATAATAGTTCGACATACTGCACGGAATCAAAACTGTTGATAAAAGAAGTGTGAAAGGAAATCATGGCTAATAAAGTTCTTGCAATTTAAACGAGATAAAGTTCGGCAACCTTGTTAAAGTTGCATGTGGGCAGTGCAGTGTGAACAGCATAAATATGATATTTGTGGTTAAAAGACAAGTCCGGCAAAGCGAATCATACTTTGTCAAAGTGCACGTGCCCTTGGCAGGTGCCGGAATGCACGTGCAATTCGTAAAAGTTACCTGGTGACTTATTCAAGGGAAGCGATAATACATAATAGTGTAAATAGTTGCTTGGAGAATGCCCGTATTTCCCAACATTTGCCAGGTATGTACATACATATGTACATGTGCATTGCAGACGAACTTTCATTGCAAAACAAATGAGTATCGGAATTGAAATGCATATCTTTTTTTTTTGCGTGCATTTCTTTCTCATGTGTTATCTGAGTGTATGTCGATAGAGCTTGCATCCTCCGAACCTGCTGTACATTTTTGGGTGGATTGGTTTTTGATGGTTGGGGCCGAAAGTGCTACAAGATCATGCAAATATAGCAGGCCATCGATATTCGCGGGTTTGTTTTACGAGGAACTCTACTTGCATATCCATCGGAACGTAAGATTCTTCGGATGGTTTTAGGGTGAACACACTTATTCGAACTAACGACACGATTCTCCGAACATGAGAATGGACGGCTGCGATCCCTATGGCGTACAGATTATGATGGCAGAGATGGTACTTAGCAGCGGCAGGAGCGGTGATGGTAAATTTAAAAAAAAAAAAAACAGCAACGACGCTTACAGAATTTCGCCGATTTTACAAGCCTTGCAGTCTCGTTCTATATCATCATGCTTGTTTTTTTATTGGCGCTGCATACAAATCATATATAATTAAGCGTTCGTTCGATAGCCATGAGCTCTCCAAAGTTTGGTGGTCATGACCTTATCAAGCCGCCATCCACTCGAATGGTGATTCGAAACGGGTTTTGTTGCCTTTGGCATTCCTGTTATATGAATATTTTTGATTTAAACCGAACTCTACATACTCGTTTAAGAGTAAAGTGGTCCAACTGGACCCAGAATCCAAATTTGCACTAATTCGATACATTTGGGCATTACAAGCCACTTGAGTGAGCTAGACAATCGATAAACACATGCTGATTCCGCAGGGAAATATTCGCAATTGTAAATGATTGATATAGAAAAAAGGAATGAAATCTTCATTTATTTGTAAATTGTAATTGTAAATTGATTATTAATTGTAATTGTAATTATAAAAATGATGCGGGTGCGATCAATTGTATTATAATTAACGGGATAACGATAGTGAGTACTTAGAAAGCCAATATCATGTGAGGCATGTATAAATGAATTATGGTGAAAACAAATCATGAAACAATTCGATAATTTAACTTTATAGAAATTAATAGACACGTTGTCAAGCCATTGCAATTAAAACAAATTGTTCATGATCCGGTTGATGCATGTGCAATCTGAGTAGTATGTACGTTGTACAATAAGTAAATTTTGAAATTTTTATGACCGAAATTAGAAATGTTATATGATCGGAAATATGAACATACGTGACGCGGAAAAGTACCCATTTGCGTAGCAATTGCTGCTGATTCAGGGTTTAGATTCAATTTGTGCTCTATTGTAAAACAGTTAACAAATCAGGCGATCATGCCAAAGCTCAACTAGAAGCTAATACACTTGCTAATGAATTTTTGATGAACGACATTCTTAGATCTACAAGCTAGTTAATGTTATTATGGTCAGGAAGGCTATTATCACTTTTTGCTTGGACGCTAGAACGCAACATATGTAGCACCTGTGCACGGGTATTTGATTTTTGTTGTTGTTGAATAATCTTACTTATTAATTTATATCAATCGAAAGCAGTGAACCAGACATACTAAAACCTAAGTATTTTATAACTTAAGTTAATCGGATTGAAAGAGAGTCAGATAATTTTTCAAGTTTGTTAACAGTACTCCTACTAATGAATATTTATCTCAACCAGATATTTTTCTTAAATTTATATACCGACCAGTCTTGAAATGTCCTTATATTGCTTTCAACGAGGATTTGGCGCCAAAAATCTCGATTCGTAAAGACTTAGTGTTGAGTAGATTTTGTTCACTATGAATTTGTATGCTGCTAAAAGTCAAGAATTAATAATAATGAATTTGTACTAAAATTTAACCTTCGGTCTTCTTATTGGGCGTAGCCCGAGAAGTTCTTTTCTTCTTTTCAGGGTCTGCGCGTGGCCTGGCTGGCCTATAATGATTAGTTTCTAGTGATTTTCAGCATTTTTTTTCTTTGCTAACTAAAAGGGAGGGACACTGGCCGAACGAGTAGTTTCCGGAATTTTGTTAGATTTTTGAATTTTTTTGAAGTTTTATGGCCAGTGTCAGAGGGTGGAGGACCCCAGACCATCGGGGTCAGGGCTCCACTAACATCGGGGGCCCGGGGCTGTCTGCCTCACCCGGGTTCCTTGTAAAGAGAGGTAGCCTTTTTTTTTCCTATTTTCCCGTTTTTAGATTTTTCAAATTTTGGCTCCGTGCGTTGTCACGAGCACTGGGTCTGCTTAGTCAGCCCATGTTGCAGAGCCTGGGTGGTTTCCTTCACGGAACGATGCCCCCTTTTTGGTCCCTGGGTATTCTATATACCAGTTTGCGGCTACAATTCATGACGGATGAATATACGTAGCATCCCGTTTCTTGAGAGCAAACCATCCCCATTTGTTTAAAGAACCCACCCCAGCCGCAGCGAGCTAGCAAAGCGGCACCCCAGCATCCGTCGGGGTTGGTTAAAGGGTGCTCCGCTAATGCGGACGAGGGGCCTTCACGGCCATTTCTAGGGCACCCTGCTCTCGGGGCAATTCTTTTTTTTGTTTTGCCTCTTGAATGGCATTAGCCATTCCACTTTCTGACCTTAGCACTCTTGGTTCTGGACTTCGGTCTGGTTCTAAGTTGTGCTAAGGCCACTCTCATCTTCAAATTCGCTACAAATGGCGCCCAACGTGGGGCCCGAAACTTGTTTTTGGGCAACCCACACCACAGTGAGAAAATACTCATGAGTTTCGACTCATACTCCCCTCAAGACTTTACGTCTTTAAATCCTAACAATTCCATTCTCACTAGCAGGTCTTAGAATCGCCTCCTTTGCGATTCAACTCATTTCGTTCGAGAGAACAAAACCCCTTGAATTAAGACCTGCATTGCTCGCTCTTTCCTTACTAGCCGCAAACATCCTTCCCAGTCCTATCCGGTTAAATTCAATTCCTAGTTAGTTTACCTCTTGGGCAGCTTCTCGTTGTGTTCGTCCTATGGAGTTTTTTTGACTCTGGGTGCAACCTGGAGGTTGGCCGCGGATAACAGGTTGTGGTGGTTTACCGCCGCTCCTGTCCCGGTCAACCGAAGGGCCCCTGCCCCACTTTATGTTGGGAAGCTGTCCCAAATTTTTCATATCCTTGCTGTCTTGATCCAGCTTCGGCTTTTGGCTTGGGTTTGGTTCAGGCTGTAGTGGATTACGTGGGGTTGGCGTGGTGCCACCTACACGTCCCTGCAGCTTGGCCAGACTTGAACCATTTGCTGAGGTTGAGTCAAGCAGCAACATAGTTGTTTTTGGTCCCTTGCTCCTCTCTTTTCGAGGAATTTCGGGTGGGTAAACAGTCCCCCATAATGGGCGGTACCCTTCAGGAGCCGACCCGAGTTAAAGTTTTTACTTACCAATTTCAATCGTATAAAATTTCAATACTTTCACAATCACACATCCACTTTACTTTGACAATTTTTAATATTTTTCACACTGTTCCAGTCTAACATTTCATAATTAGAATTTCTATTTCTTGCGTTTTTTTAAAATCAAAAGCCAGCCAGCCAGCGGACCTGAAATGGGGAGGAATGGATCGGGTTTCGTCTAATAAGAAGGCCATTTCTGAAAATTAAAATTTTTGACAAATATTAAATTTTTATCCTAACTTGGAAAGTTTAAAACTTTTCTTTTGAAATCTATATCTTTCTCATTCGAATTCTAGCCACTTGGCTTTAAGAGCTTTATTGTTTCTTTGGAAGAGTTAGTCACACCACAGGTGTGCACACACATAAATATATATTTATATATTATATATTTCCTTTTCACCTATATATATATTCTATATATATTTTTGAATTTTTGGCATTTTTCTTGCCCTTAGCTGTTAAGATTTTTCTCTTTGGAAGAGTTAGTCACACCACTGGTGTGCAACCACTTATATCTATATTTTATATATAGCTTTGAATATTTGGCATTTTTCTTGCCCTTTAGCTGTTAAGATTGTTTTTCTCTCTTTGGAAGAGTTAGTCACACTCGTTGTGCACAGGGTTGCATTTGAATTTGCAGCAACTCCTTAGTTATAAGCGTAATTAATTCGTTAGTCACGAGTATCGTGCATTTTCTTTGAATTTTCATCACTTGTCAAGTATTTTCACAGATTGGACATGCCATTGCATCACAGTAGTGAGGACCTGTCTGGCACCACAGTGGAGGCTCAGTGCTCCATATGCCAGCAGTCATTCGCTGCTGCCCAGGTTACGTACACCACAAAATGTGGTCATACATTTCATGAAACGTGCCTGGAGCAATGGCTTCGGAATCATACAGATTGCCCGCTGTGCCGTGGACCACTGAGTCTCCCCTTAGGAGCCAGACAGGCCCCCACTGCAGCAGCATCTATGCCACGAGGGGCTCGGCCCAAAACCCAGCGGCCGGGAGTAAGAACCCGAGGCATGAGAAGCAATGAGGATGTGGAAATCAGGGACTTTGATTTACAGGCCGAGTCGGGGGCGGAAGGTTTAGTTCAGCCACCTGGCCCGTCATCAAAAGCGTCCCCAATCTCCGATGTGACGTCAGAAGCCGCAGGAGCGCGCTCTATAGTGCCTCAAGATTTAAGCGGACTTCAACAACAGATTAACGAATTGCAGAACGGCATGCGTGTGATGCTGGAGCGCATGGCCCAATTAAATCTTCCGTCCCGGACTCGGAATGTAGAGTCGCCAAGACTGAACCCTCGCGCACAATCATTTGTTCCTGTGCCGCGATCCTACTCACCTCGCACCCCTCGTGGTAATAATGTCCAGTTCCACCACGATAAGGTGGCAAGCATCATTGGTGGGTGGGGACTAAAATTCTCGGGTCGTGAATCCTCCATGCCCGTGGAAGTCTTTATTAACAGGGTAGCGGCTCTCACCAGAAACACCTTGGGCGGAAATTTTAATGTTCTATGCCAGCATATGCATTTACTTTTGATTGGACCTGCCGCTGATTGGTATTGGCGGTTTTACAATTCGAGACGTGATTTCAATTGGAGGGATTTGGAGTCGGCCCTGAGCGACCATTTCGCTGATCGCTTCACGGATGCCGACCTGATGGAACAGATACGAGGAAGGAAACAGCGACCTCAAGAAACATTCGACGATTACAGTGCGGACGTCTACAAGATTGTCGACCGGCTACAGCGCCCTATTGGCGACGCGGACTTAGCTGACATTCTCAGACGCAATTTATTGCCAGAAATCCGTCGTGGTCTGCTCCAAATACACCTTCCCTCTGTTCGTCTGCTCCGTCAGGCCGTCATCCGTGCGGAGAACTTTGAGATGGAGCTTGGAGGTCGACGCCGATCCTCCCAATGGAGACACGCTACAGAAGAACTACGTGATGAGTACCCGAGGGAACAATATGAGGATTCAACCGATGAACCTGGAGTGGAAGCAGTCATGGTCCTGCCTACTTGCTGGAACTGCAAGCAAGTGGGACACCGTTTCGACGATTGTTTGGAGCCCAGAACTGTATTCTGCTATGGCTGCGGAAAGGCAGACACATATAAACCTAATTGTGTGAACTGCCAAACAAAAAACGGACCGCAGGGAGCGCGGAACAAGATCTCACGCCTCCCGCAGGGCAAGCAAGCTCCACCCCGTTCCAGCAGGTAGACAGGACTGATGATCTGTCTCCAAATTCCTTGGACCCAACCACCAATGATGTTAGTATTCAGCCGAGTGGGGACTCTACTACCTTATCGATCCCACTCTTACAGGCAGAGCCTCCTACACCTTTGGCTTTTCTGCCCTACCACATTAGATGGCGGAAATACACGGCGGTCCGAAACCGAATTTTTAACTCCGAAATTGACACCATTCACAAACACCTTAAAACACCTAAACGCTCAACGTTGAGAATGAGGCGTTTCTACGCTCAGTTCCGTCGTTGGCGTTATCAATTGGATTGTGCGACTCTGTTGAACGTGCCTCCAGGTGACGTTCGACCGTACGCTCAGGTTCTGTTGTTCGGCCAACTAACATCGGGTTTGATCGACACGGGAGCCAACGTGAGCGTGATGGCGGCTGATCTAGCCCGCTCATTCCTCGAGAGGAACGCTTTTCCCTGGAAAAGAGCTTCTCTCGGGTTGAAAACAGCTGACGGCACACAACACCAAGCCGTAGGCCGAGTATCAGCCGACATCACGTTCCGGGGGCTCACCAAGACGTTGACGCTGTGGATAATACCCACTCTCAGTCAGAATCTCTATCTGGGAGTGGACTTCGTCCGTCTTTTCGCCCTGGCCACAGACCTGTTTGCGCCACCACCACAGGTCGACACCACCAACAGCCTCGACGCACTCGACGATTGCGCCCACCCTCTCACACAGGAGCAGCATCGCAGACTTCGGGCTGCGATTGCTTGCTTTCCTTCGTTTGTTGTTGAGGGCTTGGGAAAGACTACGCTCATCCGTCATGAAATCGACACTGGTGACCAGAAACCCATAAAACAGAGACATTTCTCTGTGTCACCAGCTGTCGAAAAGCTCCTATATCAGGAAATTGACCGGATGTTAGCGTTGGGCGTAATCGAAGAGTCGAAGAGTGCATGGTCTTCGCCGGTAACGTTGGTGGTAAAGCCCTCGAAGGTACGCTTATGCCTGGATGCCCGGAAGGTCAACTCGGTCACAGTGAAGGATGCCTATCCTTTGCCGCTGATTGATGGAATTCTCAGCAGACTCCCTAAGGCAAATTTCATCTCCAGCCTTGACTTGAAGGATGCCTTTTGGCAAATCCCTTTAGAGGAGAAGTCGAAAGAGAAGACAGCCTTCACTGTGCCCGGTCGACCCCTTTACCATTTTGTCGTGATGCCGTTTGGGTTGTGTAATGCACCCCAAACGATGTCACGGCTAATGGATAAGGTAATTCCGCCCCAACTTAAGCACCAGGTATTCGTGTACCTCGACGACCTGTTGGTGATAACAGACGAGTTCGACGCGCACCTTCAGGTTTATGAAGAGTGCCGGACTTTAGTGCGAGTCCGGCACACGTAGTGCCGGACTCCTTGTCGCGCATGTTCTCTGCCGAGGCGTTGACGCCGGCAGAGGGCGAGGAGACTCCAATGGAGCTAGACTTAGAGTCGCCCCACTTCAAAAGTGCCTCCTATACGGAGCTGGCGGCTAAAGTCCAGGCAGAACAAGACCAACTGCCGGACCTAAAAGTTGTAGACGGGTTCGTGTACAAGCGGACTGAGTATGCGACCGGAAACGGACTTCAAGACCAGTTGGCCTGGAAGTTGTGGGTGCCGTCAGAAATGACGGCAGAATTAGTGAAGGGAGCTCATGACCCACCCTTGAGTGCGCATGGTGGCGTGGCCAAAACCCTCGGCCGATTACGGCAATGGTTTTTCTGGCCACGAATGGCCGCTCAAGTGCGTGAATATGTGGGATCATGCCTTACATGCAAAACCACCAAAGCCCCTTCACACACCCTTCGTCCACCAATGACGCTGCAGTCCGTTCCCGAGCGCATATTCCAGCGCTTGTACATCGATATTATCGGCCCCTACCCTAGGTCCAAGTCTGGCAACATTGGAGCGCTCATCGTCTTAGACCATCTGTCGCGTTTCCCCTTCGTTGAGCCGCTTCGTAAGTTCACTGCGAAAGCAGTCATTGACATCCTGAGGAAAAGGGTATTTCACCTTGTTGGAGTCCCGGAGAGTGTTGTAACAGATAATGGTGTACAATTTCGGTCGTCTATCTTTCAGACCTTTCTACAGGAATTCGGTATCGGACATACCTTCACCGCCGTGTATTCCCCTCAAGCCAATGCCTCGGAACGTCTTAACCGCTCCATACTGGCAGCAATGCGTTCATATATTGATCATGCTCAAAAGGAATGGGACGGCAAACTCTCCGAAATAACCTGCGCACTACGTTCCGCACCTCACGCAACGATAGGCACTTCGCCCTATCAGGCAGTATTCGGGCAACCCATGATTACCCATGGCCGCACTTACCATCTGCTGCGGCAAATCCACCTTCTCGAGGACCCTGCTACTACGCTGCCACCTCCTGACCACCTGGATCTTCTACGCCAGACCATCCGCGACCTCACCACCAAAGCCCAGTCTCGCAATGCCAAGGCCTATAACCTTCGTTCCAGGTTGGTTTCATACCAGCCTGGCGAAGTGGTCTACAGGCGCAACTTCCGGCAAAGTGACGCAGCCGCGCACTACAATGCAAAGCTGGACCGGAAGTTTTTACCTAGTAAGGTAATTAAGAAGATCGGCGGTGCTTACTACCAGCTGGCCGATCAAAATGGACGATCAGTGGGCGTCTTTCACGCGAAAGACATCACTAAGTGATATACCCACTAGTTCACCAGTTCACGATCTGTTTCCAAATTTTATTTGGAGATCGTCCATTTGCGCCTATTTCAGGTGTCACTCCTGCTTCAATTGAAAAGTATCTAGAGATGTTCACCTCGTTCACCATTTCCTCTATCAAAGATACTTTCATTATTGAGTCAGTATACGTTGTTCACGATAATTCCTTTCATTAAAAATTACCCCTTTTAGTTCTGTTCACATTATTCACGGTTTTCTCAAAAGGATTGGATAATAACCGACATGATCACCTGTTCACGTCATTATATTTCCCTTATTACATCCATCCTTCAGCTCTTTCCACGCACTTGCCCTTGTGGAAAGACCTGTGTTGTAACATGCAGAAATTTCCTTTCGAAATTTCTGCACGGCTTATTTCCGCACACACTGTCGTGCCCTTGGAATTAGCCAAAAATAATTCTCATTCGGACTAGCGGTACTTTGTTTTTCAATTTGAAAAACAAGACACTGCAAGTCCGATATGACATTGCCTGGCATGAGGCGATGCGAATGCATGAACCGGTAACGGTATCTTGTTTTTGTGTCGTAGCTCATGCCAGCATTCGAGACAGTCGTTCATTACCCGTCCGCGAAGGAAGCTGGTTGCCTTTGGTATCTTGGGCATGTGCGAGTCGTTTTGGGCGTTTGTGCGCTCGCCCATCAGATTGCAATCCTACAACGTGGAGTGCTTTTGACATTAGTCACCCAGAAACATTAAATTTTGTCGTTGCGGTCGCACTGTCTTTGTATTTAGTAATTTTTTTTAGTAAAGTGGATCGGAAACGTTTTTCAGTTTCGCCATACCGTATTTCGTCCCTTGATAGTCAAATTAAAAGAATAACTGTGCGCGCACGTCGGCTATTTTGGCTGAGAAAAAGAGAGAGTCGATTGAATGTGGGCGAAGCGACGGGTCGTGTTGGCGCGGCGGGTGGCGGACAAGAATTCTAACGAGCAGTTGGATTAAGTGAGAGATATCGTCGCAAGGAGCGGGAGTTTGAAGTTGGATTGGTGTAGCACGCGCCGGAAGAATAGCGTAGTTAGTATGCAGTGCAAAAGTGCTTAATTTTTAAGAAAATCAAGAATAATAAAACAATAATAGTTCGACATACTGCACGGAATCAAAACTGTTGATAAAAGAAGTGTGAAAGGAAATCATGGCTAATAAAGTTCTTGCAATTTAAACGAGATAAAGTTCGGCAACCGTGTTAAAGTTGCATGTGGGCAGTGCAGTGTGAACAGCATAAATATGATATTTGTGGTTAAAAGACAAGTCCGGCAAAGCGAATCATACTTTGTCAAAGTGCACGTGCCCTTGGCAGGTGCCGGAATGCACGTGCAATTCGTAAAAGTTACCTGGTGACTTATTCAAGGGAAGCGATAATACATAATAGTGTAAATAGTTGCTTGGAGAATGCCCGTATTTCCCAACATTTGCCAGGTATGTACATACATATGTACATGTGCATTGCAGACGAACTTTCATTGCAAAACAAATGAGTATCGGAATTGAAATGCATATCTTTTTTTTTTGCGTGCATTTCTTTCTCATGTGTTATCTGAGTGTATGTCGATAGAGCTTGCATCCTCCGAACCTGCTGTACATTTTTGGGTGGATTGGTTTTTGATGGTTGGGGCCGAAAGTGCTACAAGATCATGCAAATATAGCAGGCCATCGATATTCGCGGGTTTGTTTTACGAGGAACTCTACTTGCATATCCATCGGAACGTAAGATTCTTCGGATGGTTTTAGGGTGAACACACTTATTCGAACTAACGACACGATTCTCCGAACATGAGAATGGACGGCTGCGATCCCTATGGCGTACAGATTATGATGGCAGAGATGGTACTTAGCAGCGGCAGGAGCGGTGATGGTAAATTTTAAAAAAAAAAAACAGCAACGACGCTTACAGAATTTCGCCGATTTTACAAGCCTTGCAGTCTCGTTCTATATCATCATGCTTGTTTTTTTATTGGCGCTGCATACAAATCATATATAATTAAGCGTTCGTTCGATAGCCATGAGCTCTCCAAAGTTTGGTGGTCATGACCTTATCAAGCCGCCATCCACTCGAATGGTGATTCGAAACGGGTTTTGTTGCCTTTGGCATTCCTGTTATATGAATATTTTTGATTTAAACCGAACTCTACATACTCGTTTAAGAGTAAAGTGGTCCAACTGGACCCAGAATCCAAATTTGCACTAATCCGATACATTTGGGCATTACAAGCCACTTGAGTGAGCTAGACAATCGATAAACACATGCTGATTCCGCAGGGAAATATTCGCAATTGTAAATGATTGATATAGAAAAAAGGAATGAAATCTTCATTTATTTGTAAATTGTAATTGTAAATTGATTATTAATTGTAATTGTAATTATAAAAATGATGCGGGTGCGATCAATTGTATTATAATTAACGGGATAACGATAGTGAGTACTTAGAAAGCCAATATCATGTGAGGCATGTATAAATGAATTATGGTGAAAACAAATCATGAAACAATTCGATAATTTAACTTTATAGAAATTAATAGACACGTTGTCAAGCCATTGCAATTAAAACAAATTGTTCATGATCCGGTTGATGCATGTGCAATCTGAGTAGTATGTACGTTGTACAATAAGTAAATTTTGAAATTTTTATGACCGAAATTAGAAATGTTATATGATCGGAAATATGAACATACAAACAGTTAACAAATCAGGCGATCATGCCAAAGCTCAACTAGAAGCTAATACACTTGCTAATGAATTTTTGATGAACGACATTCTTAGATCTACAAGCTAGTTAATGTTATTATGGTCAGGAAGGCTATTATCACTTTTTGCTTGGACGCTAGAACGCAACATATGTAGCACCTGTGCACGGGTATTTGATTTTTGTTGTTGTTGAATAATCTTACTTATTAATTTATATCAATCGAAAGCAGTGAACCAGACATACTAAAACCTAAGTATTTTATAACTTAAGTTAATCGGATTGAAAGAGAGTCAGATAATTTTTCAAGTTTGTTAACAGTACTCCTACTAATGAATATTTATCTCAACCAGATATTTTTCTTAAATTTATATACCGACCAGTCTTGAAATGTCCTTATATTGCTTTCAACGAGGATTTGGCGCCAAAAATCTCGATTCGTAAAGACTTAGTGTTGAGTAGATTTTGTTCACTATGAATTTGTATGCTGCTAAAAGTCAAGAATTAATAATAATGAATTTGTACTAAAATTTAACCTTCGGTCTTCTTATTGGGCGTAGCCCGAGAAGTTCTTTTCTTCTTTTCAGGGTCTGCGCGTGGCCTGGCTGGCCTATAATGATTAGTTTCTAGTGATTTTCAGCATTTTTTTTCTTTGCTAACTAAAAGGGAGGGACACTGGCCGAACGAGTAGTTTCCGGAATTTTGTTAGATTTTTGAATTTTTTTGAAGTTTTATGGCCAGTGTCAGAGGGTGGAGGACCCCAGACCATCGGGGTCAGGGCTCCACTAACATCGGGGGCCCGGGGCTGTCTGCCTCACCCGGGTTCCTTGTAAAGAGAGGTAGCCTTTTTTTTCCTATTTTCCCGTTTTTAGATTTTTCAAATTTTGGCTCCGTGCGTTGTCACGAGCACTGGGTCTGCTTAGTCAGCCCATGTTGCAGAGCCTGGGTGGTTTCCTTCACGGAACGATGCCCCCTTTTTGGTCCCTGGGTATTCTATATACCAGTTTGCGGCTACAATTCATGACGGATGAATATACGTAGCATCCCGTTTCTTGAGAGCAAACCATCCCCATTTGTTTAAAGAACCCACCCCAGCCGCAGCGAGCTAGCAAAGCGGCACCCCAGCATCCGTCGGGGTTGGTTAAAGGGTGCTCCGCTAATGCGGACGAGGGGCCTTCACGGCCATTTCTAGGGCACCCTGCTCTCGGGGCAATTCTTTTTTTTGTTTTGCCTCTTGAATGGCATTAGCCATTCCACTTTCTGACCTTAGCACTCTTGGTTCTGGACTTCGGTCTGGTTCTAAGTTGTGCTAAGGCCACTCTCATCTTCAAATTCGCTACAATATATATACAAATTCATTGCACTACTTCTCCTATTAATAAAAAAAACTCTAGCGCACCTGAACCGCTAGAAAACTAATTTTCGAAGAAATTGTCTTTGAGTGACAAAAAAGTGTGGAAAGACGTAATACACTGTTTTGTAGAATCATATCAACCATTCCTTATCCAAAGCAACAAAACTCAACTATAACACAAATTATGAAAATGTTCAGTGCTGGTAACACTTTCCGAACGAAGCAGCAATAAGTTTACCATAACAAGCTCATACTTAAATCAACTTATCCTTTGAATCCAAGATTTCATCGAAAGTTTCAGCGGTTAAACGTTGTTTGAGGCTGCCATCCGAAAAATGTTCAAAACTCGGAAAATTTAAAAATTGATTCCTTATTTTTATTGCAAGTGCTTTGCATATGAGAACGTAATTTGAAGCATCTGTTGGTGCAATATTTACGGAAATTGCTAATGCTGGTTACTCTGTGTCAGCAGCAAAGCAAAATACATACCAAATCTGCTTCACGTTAAGTTAAACCCAACTAGTAAATTTCGTTTCGATGGAATCACTGTGCTGGAAGGTGTACGGGTGAAAAGAATTTTAGGGTTACCACCCTCAAAACTTTTCAAATTTTTAAAACGTTAATATTTGTTGTTAATTTTCATTGCAGGATCATTCTCAATTGGAAATCTAATGACATAATCGCTCAGTAAAAAAATTCCACAAAATTACAAAAATGGTCATAGCTGGCAGCCCTTTCATGATTTTGTACGAAATTCCTACGACGTTTACTTCACATTAAGGTCCATTTACTGCATGAACTTCGTTTTGATTTCTACACTGGACCGGAAGTTATAGGGAAAAAAGCTTTATTTTGCTGAGCAAATTTGCAAGATTCATGAGACAAAAATCACCACAGCTGCCAGCCCTATACTAATTTTTCAACCAAATTTTCACCAAATGTTACATAGAGTAACATCCAAGTATTGTGTAAATTTTGTTAAAATCTGATGGCTGAATCGGAAGTTATAGGCCAAAAAGATGTTTTTTTTCTCAGTTGTTTTTCAAGATGGTACCACTGCCACAGGATTGCCCGTATTTCAAAATCACTTCTATCAGACCTGGTCCTAATTAATACCAAAATGTTCTGTAAATTTCATAATGATCGGATTATCCGGTCGTCAGTTCTCGTGAACAGAACTTTCGAGTGCTGAAAATAGAGGTAATTTGGTGATAGGTTGCCGTTCATATGCAAATCGGAATTTTGAAAATTTTATCTTGAGATGAAGGACAAAGGATAAAATTTATCAAAGATTTGAAATTTTTGTCAAAAATCAAAAATTTTTCAGGAAGGTCAATGATTTGAAGGATTTTTTTTCAGCAGCCTGCAACAGCTACAGGGTTACCCGCTTTATGCTGAAAATCTATATGTTCCAAATTTTAATCAACATCAATATGCTCTGTAATATTCACGATGATCCATTGTTTTTCTTACAAGTAATGACAAATCAAAATTTGAAAAAAAAATCCTTGCCTACTTTTAGGCACCCTGCACCCACACACGGCTCAAAATTACCAATTCTTTATCATAGACAAGTTTAGAACATAATTAGTTTTCATTCCCAATACTTTTTTTTAACAAAAATTAACACTGCTTGGAAATATAGGAGTTCCTCAAAATTCACTAAAACGCTCGCCGCCGCCAAAAGGTTTAGGATATCAGAATTTGAGAAAGTCATGGACCTACCTACTATATACATCTACGTTCTTCGAAAATTTCAGCTCAATCGGATCGGCCACTCCAGAGATTATCTCCCTTAATCATTTTGCTGATATATATATATATATAGATATATATATATATATAAATATATATATACATATATATATATATATATATATATATATATATATATATATATATATATATATATATATATAAATATATATATATATATATATATATATATATATATATATATATATATATATATATATATATATATATATATATATATATATATATATACATATAAATATATATATTATATATATATAAATATATATATATATATATATATATATATATATATATATATATATATATATATATATATATATATATATATATATATATAAAACATTAGTAAAAAATTTGGTATTTGACATTGTCAAATTAAAATGTTCAAACTTCCACGTCGGACAAGATCGGCAGCCCTTAACCAAATCACCTCTATTTTGAGCACTCGAAACTTCTGTTCACAAAAACTCACGACCGGATCATCAGATCAATGTGAAATTAATGGGATGTATTGGTCTTAAGTAGGACCAGGTCTAATAAAAAGTAATTCTGAAATGTGGGCAACCTCGAAAAAAATCTAAAAGAAAGACTGCTTTTGTCCTATAAAATCCAATCCAGCCAGCAGATTTGAATGAAATTCACACAGTAGCTGGACCGGAGTTGGATGAAAGTTCGATCGAAAAAATATAACAGAGTTGCCAGCTATGGAATTTTTGTCTCTTGAATTTTGCGAATTCGCTCGATCTGTCTTAACATTAGAATACATGGAGACGAGATTCAAAGAGTAGCCAAATCTAAATATTTAGGACTAATAATTGATGATAGATTATGTTGGGCCTCTTACATACACTTATTAGAAAAAGTCTACGTGCACTTTAGCACAATTTTGTATAACGGCAAAAAAACAATCTATAACTGTACATAAATATTTGAAAACTTGTCATTTACTTAATTAGCACTTCTCAGTGATTACTAGCACGAAAATTCTTAGAATTCACTCCACACAGAAATGAGATAGCGGTACTTGTAGCAACCGTATCAGAAAAAACAAGCAGAAAAAGTATACGTGCAGTTACTGATGGTTAAAATATAATTTATTTCGAACAAGTTATTATTACATTTAATAGCTGGTAGGATAGCCTCGTCTTTTAAGAACTTCTCGCAACCGTTTTTACATGGATCCCACAAGCTTCGCGGTTTCGTCTGCACTTATACTCGCCCACTCCTTCTTTACTTCTTCCTGCAGCATTGCCTACTGCATCAGTTTTTTTGGGACACTGAAGGAATTATTGGGGCGAATGTTTGTAAAAGGTAACCACAATATGAGGCTCTTACTATGCAGCCCAAATAAGAACATTGTGGCAGGCTATTAAAGAAAAAAAGACACGGCAAACTGCGAGCCGGAGTGCTATTTCATCAAAACAACGCACCGTCTTACAAGGCTGCAGTTGCGATGGCTGCAATTCAAGAATCAGGATTCGAACTGCTTGAACACCCGCCCTATTCGCCCAATCTAGCTCCCAGTGACTTCTATCTCTTTCTTGGGCTCTAGGAATACCTTCGAGGCAAGAAATTTGAAGATGATAGCGAAGTGATGGCCGCTGTGGAGGCGTTTTGGGAGAGTGGAGACAAATCATTTTTTTCTAAGGGTATCTTGATTTTGGAAAAAAGATGGACTAAATGTATTAGCTTGTTAAGAGACTATGTTGAAAAATAATTTTTTTTTAAGTTTAATCACCTTGGTTTATATTGATTATCAAAAATGTTGGATCAACCCTCGTACATTCGACGTTATATGAAAGGCATTATTGGAGTTTAACCCCTAAATAATAAGATCGTCATAAATTTGCATTTAAATGCAAAAATTTTGGTGCTGTTGTAAAGTAAAGTAGTCCCTTGACAACCTTTGTAAGATCTAGGAGTTGAAGCTGGTTGAGTTTCATTCACAAATTTACAATCAATGAATACGAGTGTGAAGTGATTAGATCCACAATCCAATTTAACCCTGATTTAAATCTATTCAGAGCTAGTTAAACTCAAAACCCGGTGAACTTGGATTCGAACCAGAGACCCCATACACTAGAAGACACGAGCTTGGTGCCGTGATAGCAGCGCCATATTTTGTGGTCGTGCTGAGCACGGAAATTCCAACTACAAAAACAACAAAAAATACTTGCTTGGCTCGCCATTGAAATTGCGAAGCAATAGAGCGCAAATACCTAACCCCGTTTTTTTCGTTTTTTCGGAAGTTCGGAATATCTGCAATTTTGAGATCAAACGATTAGCATTGCAAAAGCAAAAGTAATTAAAAAAAATCTGGCTTTATCGAATGGATTGTTAATGATGACCTGACCAGAGTAAAGTCTTGTACTCGAATTGCAAAATTTTGTATGAATTTTATTATGTGAAGTAACTGATGAGGTAAATTAAAAATTATTTTGCATTCAAAAAACCACCGAAAACCTGCATCTAAGTATCTCACTAATCATCAAGTGTCACAACCAAAAATTTCACAGTATTTTCAATCTCTTTCAATGCATGGACACTTATTCGTGCGTTGACAGCGACAGACATGTATATGTAGATTGTAATCCTCCCACAGGGTTGAGTGCATTTAAGTGTTTTTTCATGTGTTTTCTCGTTCGATCGAGACTTCAAAATCCAATTGCCCTTTCGTAAATAGGCAATCGCCTATGGATTGATTTGATTACTAATTTTGGTCAGCATCTAGCTAAACGTAGTGCTGGGGCTCTGCTTTGAATTCTACATGCAAGACTAGGGTCGGACTTGTGCCGTGTAAATTGCCTCGAAGAACGCTTGGCCTGTCAAAAAACATGGCGAAATTGCATTAATTCGAACTGCAGGGCGTCGATTGGAGCGCAATATATGATGTGAGAATGCAATGCACGTTTTAGTTCGGCATACGGAAGAGCGAGCATTTACGACTATGTGAAGTTAGTATCAATACTAATGACAATACACATTTGTATGAAGATGGTACTTATGCTGAACTAACCAAAGTTAAGGAGAACGATAAAATCGGTGATAAGAAATTTTTGAAAAGAATGATTAAAAAGAGTAATTAAACATGATTAAATTTTAAATAGTTTTGATGTGATTCAAATTTGTCTAGGCTTCGAAATCAAATATTTTATTTTATATACCAAGTTTTCCTTTAGAAGCAAAATATATTTTATTTTTTTAGCACATATCGATATTTCGAAGGTAATAATAATAAATATCAATATCTGTCAAAAAATTAAAATATATCTATACTCTAAAAAGTGGGTCTAAAATTAATATTTTGATTATAGGAAATATATTCATTTTTTCGTTTAAAATAACGAATCACAAATTTTTTTACACATTCGATGTGCATTTTTTGCTTTTACATCATAATGCACAGCTTTTTGTAAATTGAAGCAAACAAGTTGTAAATTTACTAGTTTGCTATTCACCTTTGCGCCAAAGCCATAAAATAGCATCATTTTTTAGGGTAAAATTACACGATTTGGTCGTGCGTAAAATATTCTTTTTACGCACTTTTGTAAATTTACATCTTTAATAGTAGGAAACCAGTTTCTTACTATTATAAGGGTAAAATTCAACCAAAATTTTTTTGAGTGTAATTCTAAACGAAAAGATGGTCTTTAAATTAAATTGTTCTATTGAATTTTGATTCAGCTAGGAAATAAAAGAAAAGATAGTATTAAATAAATTTTCAATAATCTTGAAAAATATAAGGTCATTCGGTTTGGTGAAACTGTCAATGCTCAGTCATTTTTTTAAGGTTAAGAGATAGGTTTCTAGCCTTCCTGGTTTCCCGGATGATTGTCTCCAACACAGTGCGGGGTACATTAGGCCCTTTTAAATGTTTGCTTAGTAGATTATAAATTACAATTCCCTCTTAAAATTAATAAATTGAACGATTTTTGACAATCCTGATCGGGTGGTGTTAGAGTCGGTATTCTATTGTTTTCATGATAAGAGTCCCAATCAACTCGATGTTTAAATTGATCAAGGTATCAAATCGATTCAGCTTTTTTAGATCTCCTGTTCTTCTGCTGAAATATGGTGTACTCGGTGTCATAGAGTAGCGTAAGCCCCCATAACATCTGGGACCGAGGGCTGTCTACCTGCAACCAGGTCCGCCTCTCAGATAGAGTGTTTTTTTCCTTTTTTTACTGAATTTCGAAGAAAGTTGGTATTAGACTGGTTTGGCCGAAAATTCAAATTTATTTATATGTACACTACCGTGCAAAAGTTTAAGGACATCATCAAAAAAATCGATTTTTTGAGTTTGTGATTGTTTTTTATTGTGTTCAACAACATTTTATAAACTAGAAAATATACGTTTTCATTATGATTTACATACATAAGCATCAAATCAGCTGGTTATTATTAGTCAAAATGATGGAATTATAAAGGAACCAAAAATTTTTCTTTTTAAGTAGCATCATTTTTGCGCTGTAATTTCAAATATAATAACGATTATTTTATTTTAAACTATTCAAATATGGGCGCTTATGTCTTACACAGTCATTCTGGATCATTTGAGTGCCTGTCAAAAAAATAACGGTTCTTTGCGCCCTCTGCTGTGTTCTGTTTGCACTAGAACTGTCAAATTCATTCCCGTTATTGTTTTCACGCGCAAAGCCGACTGTGATCGCTGGAAATGTCTCGTAAAAAGGAAATTTCACTTGAAAAACGTTCACAAATACTTATTTTGAGAAAAGTGGGTAAAAAAATTCGCGAAATTGCAAATATTATTGGTGTTTCAAAGTGTGGAGTTGAAACCACGTTGAAGCGGTTCGCTGAAACCAACTCAAATATGAGTCGAAAACGCACTGGTCGACCAAAAAAAACAACTCAAGCTGGTGATCGACACATGTTATTGATAAGCAAGCAAAATCGGTTCAAAACCGCACCAGATATTCGAGCTGAAATCAACGAAACCCTGACGAACCCAATTTCGGTGGATACTGTCAAACGTCGTTTGAGAGAGAAAGGTCTATTTTGGTCGCGTTGCTGTGAAGAAACCACTTCTACGACCACAAAACAAGCGGAAAAGACTATTGTTCGCTCGAAAATATAAAGATTGGTCAGTAGATCATTGGAAATCTGTGTTATGGACCGATGAATCAAAGTTCGAGATTTTTGGATCCAGGCGGCGCCAGTATGTTCGTCGAAATAAAAATGAGCGGCCCAATCCCCAATGTATTGCGCCAACAGTTAAACATGGCGGAGGCTCCGTGATGGTCTGGGGGTGTTTCAGCTACGATGGTGTTGGAGAACTGGTCAAAATCGACGGAATAATGCGGAAGGAACACTATCACAATATTCTTCAACGAAGTGCCATTCCATCTGGCATTCGTTTGATCGGTAACGGATTTATCTTTCAACAAGATAATGATCCTAAGCACATCTCCCATCTGTGCATAAACTATTTACGGTCCAAGGAAGAGAAAGGTGTGCTCAAAGTCATGGATTGGCCGCTGCAATCCCCTGACATCAACCCGATCGAATTATTATGGGATGAGCTCGACCGGCAGGTGAAGAACATGCAGGTGACCAGTGAAAAACAGTTGTTGGACAGTCTTAAAGTTACTTGGAACAATCTCGCAACTGAAACACTTCAAAAATTGGTCGAAAGGCTTCCAAGAATTTGCGCTGCAATCATAAAAGCACGAGGTGGACACATTGATGAAAAAAAACCTGATCTGACTTGTCTTGATATTTTCGGTATATTTAAAAATTTGTATGTGAAATTTGCGTTCAATGAACATAAATCATACAAAAATAGTAATTTTCTAGTTTATATGCAAGATTTAATCATAAAATGCTATTAAACATAATAAAATACAATCACAAACTCCAAAAATCGTTTTTTTTTTATGATGTCCTTAAACTTTTGCACGGTAGTGTATATATACATATATACATATATACATATATATATATATATATATATATATATATATATATATATATATATATATATATATATATATATATATACATATATATATATATATGTATATATATATATATATATAAATATATGTATATATATATATATATATATATATATATATATATATATACACTGGGCAAAAAAAGTTCGTGAACACTCATAAGCAAATGATCTGAATTCACTATAAGGGTCATACAAGCAATATTTTCAAAAGAAAACATTTTGTTTGTATCTTAAAAAACACAAAGTATATTTCAAAAATTAAACACTAATATTTTTATGCTTGAAAAATTCCCAAATATTTGAAAATCAAAAAAAATGTTAAAAAAAATTGGCAAAAAAAGTCTGTGAACATAATATAAGTAGTAATTTATAAACTAAAAAAATGAAGTTTAAATTTAAGTCAAAACGATGTTGGGCCACCTTTGTTTTTGATTACTTCCAGGAGACGTGCTTGCATCGATCCAACTAGTTTCGTTGTAATATATGCCGGAATTTGATCCCATTCTTCCTTGATGACTCTTTTCAAATCCTGCAAGGATTTTAGCGGACGTTTACGAATTCTCCTATTAATTTCATCTCACAAAATTGTGGGGGGGGATGGGATTTGAGAAATCGACCTACTATGTAAAGCAACCATTCTTGAACCTTTCGGGCAGTATGATTAGGGTCGTTATCTTGTTGAAAAACATAAGTTTCCTCTAATCCAAATTTTCTGGCACTCTCAAATAAATTGTCGCTCAGAATAACAAGGTATATATGCTGATTCATAATACCTTCAATTATATGCAGTTTACCCACTCCTCCAGCACTCATACAGTGGCGGCTCGTGGTACTTTCAAATGGATCGGCAGTTATTAAAACAAAAATACGATACCAAAAGAATATGCTACCATACTCAACAATAATTTCTCAAATATGCTAAAAGCCTACGACAAAGTCGCAACATGAAAGATATATTTAAAATTTTGCATCATTGACGATCTTTAAGGCAAAGCTGACAAAATAATTTTAAAAACATGAAAACAATACTTGGGTGCACATATTTAATATTTTCGTTATAAAAGTACAAATCCATCAAATCGATGTGGTGTAGTATCTAATCAATAGCATCTTCGTAAATTGTTTATTTTATTTTATTTTTCAACCCAAATTTGAAATTATAATATATATAAGTTTGAAAAATTACAAAAATATTTAAAAAATTTATTACAAAAATAAATATTTCAGACCAACCAACTTTCTTCCGAAACAACAAAAAAAAACCAAACTTTTAAAATCAAAATTACCTTTAAGCACCTGTACTACGCCAAAACCACATTTTAATAGCATGGCAAAGCATTGCATTGCTGAGAGAAATCTCAGGCACGGCATGCCGACCCACAAATTACGCTATTCATCGGCCCAACGAAAAGTTCACCCAGCCAATTGATGAAAATATACGCTTCAGTGTTTCGAAGCAGAGAAAAAAATGCGAACTAAACAATGCTATTAAATCGCATTGTCATATTTCATAGCACAATTCGGCCCGCTCCTATTCATTAGATGCTAACGCTGATACACACAGTAAACTATCATGCGTCGATCGCGACGGCAGTGAATACAAGGCATGTACATGAAAAGTGAGGTTTGATCTGAGTACGGCTTGCCGACCCTGGGTAGAACTTGCAGCATGTAAACCCATGAATGGAATTATCGCCTACGAGCCGTCAGCAAATTTGATTTTGCAAGGCAATTTTGATCTCGTTTCATCGGCACGCCGACCCGGAATAAACATGAAGCCTAAATGTATGCTATCAAAGGCAATTGGTAAAATTCGAATATTACACAGAGTAAAAAAGCAGGCGCAATGTGCAATTATCAGCAAATTTTTGAAAAGGAAGAAATGTATAAATATCATTAAAATATTTTTTTTAAATAGTGATTTGATAATCACAGGATATTTTATAAAATTAGCAATGTCACTTTGCATGCAATGGTCAGGAGTTTTAGGTCGGCACTGCCGACCTTGCCGTCCCTGACGAGCCGCCACTGCACTCATACACCCCCACACCATTATATTTCGTCCGCCGAGCTTCACCGTAGGTCAGAGGTTTTTGAGTTGTAGGGCTTCGGTTTCCTCCATACTTTCTGTCGTCCGTTGGACCCAAATAAATTGAATTTGCTCTCGTCCGAAAAAATAACACTTTCGCAAAACGAAGGGGGTTTGGATAGGTGTTCCTTAGCAAACTCGAGACGGCGTTTCCGATTACGTTTATTTATAAATGGGTTCCTCCTTGGGACTCGACCGTGAAAGCCACTTTTTATGCAAATGGTTACGGATAGTTTGTGGTGTAACTATCACTCCATAATCCTGCGACATGTTTTGCGCGCTTGTCAATGCACTTGTACCCGGTTTCTCATGAATCACTTTTAAAATCTCTCATTTATGGGCGGAATTAAGTTTTGGCAGGCGTCCAGTACGAGGCCTGCTGGCCGCGCATCCTAATTCTTCAAACCGTTTTATAATTTTATGTACGGTAGAAGGATTTTTGCTAACAATTTTGCCGATTTCGCGGATACTTTTTCCCTCCGTTCGTAGGTTAACTATTAATTCTCGAACTGATTCGGAAACTTCCATTTTCGTAGCTATCGAAGGACTAAAATGGATTCAAATTTTGAAAGGACTCATACCTTCTATATCTCTAAGCCATGTGCCATAAGTAAACAAAGTTTAAAGCAATAATTGTTTTCCCAAACTGCTTCAATACCTTCATTAAAACATGCGTTCACGGACTTTTTTGCCTAGCCTAGTGATGCGCATATACTCAAAGTCATTTGAAGGACCCTTAAATGGAAAATCCTAATGACCTTTTGTACCAAACAAAATTTTATTGCTTTGAGTAAAAAAAACCCATCCAAATCCATAAATGAATGCAGCTGAATTTATAGTAGCAGATACCCGTTAGCTTCGATTGGTGTTCACGGACTTTTTTTGCCCAGTATATATATATATATATATATATATATATATATATATATATATATATATATATATATATATATATATATATATCTATATATCTATATATCTATATATATATACTATATATATATATATATATATATATATATATATATATATATATATATATATATATATATATATATATATATATCTATATATCTATATATCTATATATCTATATATATATACTATATATATATATATATATATATATATATATATATATATATATATATATATATATATATATATATATATATGTATATATATATATATATATATATGTATATATATATATATATTGTACATATATATACACATATATATGTGTATATATATATTTTACATATGGATATTCACATATATTTTACATATATATATATATATATATATATATATATATATATATATATATATATATATATATATATATATATATATAAGCAAAAGGATTCAGGGAGATAATCTCTGGAGTGGCCGATCCGATTAGGCTGAAATTTTCGGAGGGCATGGATCTATATGAGAAGTAGGTTGGATTTAAGATATCTTAAGCTCTTTAGCGGCGGCGCGCAATTTAATGAATTTTCAAGTATCCCTATATTTCCATGCAGAGTACAATTTTGTTAAAGGAAAGTATAGGAAATGAAAACTATTATACTTCATTAGAGCCCTGTGTGAGCGCCGAGTGCCTAAAAGTAGGCAAGAATTTTTTTCCGATTTTGATTTGTCATAATCGTCATCATCGTGAAATTTACAGAGCGTATTGATGTTGACCAAAATTATATGCACATGGATTTTCAAGACTGTGCAGCAACCCTGTAGGTACGACCCTCGTGAAAAATATTTGCTGTTTGATAAAAAATTCAAATTATTGATAAATTTTAACCTTTTAAAATTTTAACCTGTGCCAATTTGAAATTTTCAAAATTCCGAGTTGCACAAGAACGGCGACCCGACACCAAATTACCTCTATTTTCAGCGCTCAAAACTTATATTCATGAGGACATGTTGGTACTAACTAGGACCAGATTTGATAGACATGATTTTGAAATGCGGGCAACCCTCTGGCAGTGGTGCCATCTTGAAAAATCACTGAGAAAAAACTGCTTTTTGGCTAATAACTTCCGATTCAGCCATCAGATTTTAACAAAATTGACACAGTATTTGAACCTTGGTTAAAAAATCAGGTTGAAAAATTAGGATAGGATCGCCAGCTATAGCTATTTTTGTGACCTAAATCTTGTAAATTTGCTCTGCAAAATAAAGCTTTTTCCCCTATGACTTCGGATTTAGTCAAGTGTTCTTCGCTAATACGGGCTACGGCCTTTCGCGACTACTTGCAGTTTTATTGGTTTTGCATTTCAAACAGTTTAGAAAATCAGGTCTAATTTAAAAAAATAAAAAAATTCTAGTACATAAGAGTCGCTAGAACATCTGATCTTTGAATGAACTATAAATGATTGTAAGTGAAAATCATGAGATATTTTTTTCATAAATTAGTACCTCGTTTTTCGTTCTTGACAGGCTATTTCTGTTCTTGACAGGCTACTTTTTGTCATACTACTGAGATATTTGTTTCAATTGTTTCATGCACAGTATGGTACAGCACAGTTTCAAAAATTTCAAATTTCAATAACGGTAAAGGAATACGTCCAAAGATATAGAATTCAATTAATACACATAATACGTTAGGAAAAAAGTATATGTTTGTTCATGATCTGACGTAATATTCATAAGCAAGCACAAAAATAAATAAAAGCGATTGAAGAAATTTTGCTTACGTACAGCTAAAACATAAAAATATTTCAATATCATCTCCCAAGTCCACAAATCGATTAATCTTCCCTTGTTTTTTTATCAACAGGTCCGACGAAAAATTGGATAGCCGTCGAGAGTTCGTTCTCTAACCAAATGTCAATTGATTCATCTCTGGATGCGAGCAACAATTATATGATAGCATCGAGCGCCCATCGTACACCACAAAACGGCGAGGAACGCAACGTTTTCGCTATTTATGTATCGTACTATGTGAAAGTGAAGCTAACCTTAAGCGGAATGGGTGGCGAAGTATCTTTGAAGTTGCCATTTATATTAGGCCATGTCGATGAAGGCGATACGAACGCCGAAAGCGAAAGTTTCGATGGACCTAGAGATAGAATCGAAAACGGAAAATCTACTAACGTGCAAACAATTCCGTCGGCGGCGACAGCAATGTCGACAGCAGTAGCAACAATGGCACCAACAACAGCAGCGAATACAGCCACAACTACTATAACACAACATAAGGACAACATTATTGAGGAAGAGTTGCACGAAGAGATCGATTCCATATCTTTGCTTAATGACGAGCACGATAGCAAACGACGAGAACAACTTAAGGAGGAAAAATTCAAACACGAACGAAATTTATTGCATCGATATAAACTCAAACGAGAAAGTTACAGCCGATCCTGCGAAGATATCGAAAGTTTATCGAAAAACGGTGGGTGCAATGTGAGCGCAGTTAAAGCCTTAGTTCACAGGCAAGCAAGCGATGGAAATGATTGAAGACCAGAAAGAAAGCAGAAACAAATTTCTAGGATGTATTATAAAACTTGTTGCAATCGTTGTCTCGAAAAATAAACATCAGCATAACTACTGATTTGATGAACAGTTTTGAGGTTGGAGCCCAAGTATTTATTTAACTTTTTAGTTTTTAATTCTATGTGCACTTTAGTGTTCAATATTTATCGATAATTCAAAAGAGTTTATCACTAACTTAAAACAACTAACTAACTATCTTAAACAAATCAACTATTTCAAAAGTTAAATCAAGGTTCACTATGAATGTTAATTCAAGATAAATACAAATTTTTACCAAACAACTAGATCATTGCCATAAAATATTGTACTGAAACATCTTTTGAAATGATCGAATTATTGATTTATGTGTAAATATATATATCGCCTTATTCTAGTCTATTCGAAAAATACTACTTTACGTAAGTACTATTTCAGTATTACTTAAAGATGCACATTGATGTATTATTTCAAAATACCACCTCATTGAATTGAAATCCGATTTTGCAATCAAATGACAATGCATTGTTATTTTTCGTGACAACGACTGTACGATTTAGAATTAAAATTATAATACGCTTTGTACTGTATTGCATCGTAAATTTTAACGCTCACCCATCTTAGACCACTATTCAAATTTATTCTAGTGAAAGCATTATGTATGTATTTCACCTTCGACTGTTTTAGCATCTAAACTTTGTTTGTAATGAATAATGAAAATAGATTGTAACTCTAATATGAATGGTATATGTGTTCTCATTTCAATATTCGATAGTATATTTTAACCATAAAGACAAATGAGGATAATTTTAGAAAATATTTTTGAGTAAGTATGCACTAAGATACTAAGAGACTTTCTGCTATGGTAATTTTCGCCTCTTGAATCTTCAGAATTCGCTCAACAAAATAAACTTAATAACAGTCATGAAATCAAAACCAAATATATATAATGGATGGACATTAGTGTAAGCTGATTGGTAAGAATTTGGTTGAAAAATTTAGATAGGGCTGTCAGTTATTGATTGATTGATAACTTGGAGTGGGGCCAGAAGGCCCTTAACACTGCGACCTTCTGGATATATTGTGCCTCCTCTGCGATACGTTCTACAGGAGGTTCAGACTTCTTACGAACCATGGTTATGTTCCTTGACAGGACATATGTTATGTCCCTAGTGGAGGGAAGAGCAAAGCCAAAGAACTCTAATCTTCATCTCGCTAGTGCTAGACAGTATGTGAAGAGATGTTGTACACGCTCTGCCGTTTCCCCACAGTATCTGCAGCAGTCATCTCGCTCCTTATTTATTCTGTGGATCCTTTTTGCAAAGAAGGTCGGCCTGTCAATGCTCCACTTAGGGCTCTTATGCCACTTTCGTAGAAAACCACTGCTTCCTTTACCCTTGTGTTATCGAAGCCAAGGTATTTTTTTGAGTGTGTCAAACCCTCAAGATTAAGCCAGTAGACCTTTTTTTGCTCCATGTTTTAATTTCCTTGTCTGTATCTGCCTTTCCAAAGCCCCAGTACGGAAAAAGGCCTGTGAAGGGCATTCTTGCTGCTTCTTTGGCTTTGGTATCAGCTTTCTCGTTTCCTTGGTGCCCTCATGGCCGGGGTCTATATCAACTCGAGGCTGTTTTGTGCTCCTATTTCATTTAGGTCCTCTCTCATCTGTAAGGTATAGCTGAATTTATGTGATCGCGATTGATAGCCTTGAGAGCCGCTTGACTATCTGATAGGATCTTAATTCTGACTATTTTAGTGTTCCTTATCTTTATTATATGTGAGGCTCGAAGTATGGTAGATAGTTCAACTTGTTAGATAAGTTCTTTTCAATTATTTGTACCAGCTTATGTGTAACTGTTATAGTTGATTGCCCTCTTGGTAGGCAAATTGAAATTTGTGAAGTGGCATATTTTCCAGAAGATCATTTTTTATGTATAAGTCAATCAGCTTCTCGATGATTTCTAATATGAAAGATGAAAGATAGGGCGATTTGTTTCCACCCTAGATCGATTCATCTTTAGAAGCGCAAGCTTAGCGGCGATACGCGCTAAAAGTTCCGGCATGTGGAACGATTCAGACCAGTGGGGCCACAGCGGTATTCTTACAGAATGCCGCAAAAGATTTGGGCTCGTTGCAGAAGACACGGACCACATGAGCAAAATAATACATCTTGACAGGAATTTCCAGGTCAAGATACCGACAAGAACGGACTGGAAGAAAAAGGAAGCTACCACCGATGGGGGCGTCTGGATTTACACGGACGGGTCAAAAACGGACACAGGAGTTGGCTCGGGCGTGTTTTCTACGGATTTGAGCCTTAACCTGTGGTGTAGACTGTCAGACCATGCTACCGTCTTTCAGTCTGAATTACATGCTATACGCATGGCAGTTGAGTCCATTGGCGGAATATCAACCAGATCAATGACGATTTGCGTCGACAGTAGTGCAGCCATTCTCGCTCTTGCGTCTTACAGATGTTCTTCAAAAACTGTTAACGCTTGCAGAGTGACTCTCAATTAAAAGGCAAGGCATATTCCTATCCGGATTATGTGGGTGCCAGGGCATAGCGGGGTTATAGGCAACGAAAAAGCTGATGAATTGGCGAGGAAAGGTTCAGGAGCTAGCAACAGCCCTTGTATCACTGTACCTCGGTCAATCACTGACGCCACAAACAAACTTGATGCCGCCATATGGGCCAAACTAAAGTCCGAATGGGAAAACAGGCTGAACTGCAGGGTGGCCAGGACATTATGGCCATCACCTGATCTAAGCAAAAGCAGGAAACTGCTCAAGCTCAGCAGAAACTGCTTGAGAGCCACGGTCGGCTTGCTCACAGGGCACTGCCTTACCGCATCTCATGCGAACAGAATGAGACTGACATACTCCCTGCAATTGTCCGGCCCTAAATAATAAACGCCTCAAAATTTTTGGTGCATACCATTTTCAAGGGTTAGCAGAGGTGGCCAGTACCGTCACGCTGAGTCAACTGATCCAGTTTGGCGAAGCGGTCACTTGGCAGCTCTAAAAAGCCAGCGGAGGGTGGCAAATGGGCCCAAACTGGTGGCCTAATGCAAGCCGCGTTTCCCGGCAGCCCTCTTTACTAACCTAACCTAACCTAGGGATGAACACAGCCCGCACCAGGCTCCACAGCTTTGGTATATAGCTAAGTTCCAAGCTCGTTCTAAATATGTGTACCAGAATGGTTTTTAATTTACCCGTTGGTCTTTGTAGCAGAGCTGGGTATATTTTGTCTGGTTCTGCTGATTTAAAGGGTTGACAGGAGTTTATTGTTCATTCAACCTTTTCATGCGTGATGATTTCATTGACCTTTGGAAGGTAACATGATTTTTGCATGCTCAAATAGTAACAGGGGTGATGAGTCACCCATGTTACTATAAGTTAAGTTTATAGGTAAGTAAAACTAGATTTAATGAGAAACTTACTTTTACTTATTCTTACTATCACTAAATTTTAGATTGCAATCAGTCTTTGGCAAAAATAATAAAAATATATAAGAAAAATAATGAATTATACACAATTTAGACAAATTTTATGTCTATGTTGAGGACATACAGGATGATGGCATTTTATGCAGGTAATTTTGACTTTTCCGTAATTTTTTCGAGAGCATAGAGCACATCTTGCTTGTTTCTGTAATTTAGCAGGAGGTTCTCCTGGAATTTGCTCCTCAGGTACATTTAGAATCGCACGTATATTTGCACTCACCTCGCGCGGTAAGTTGGTTGCTAAGCGACGGTTCATATGAGGTTCAGCCAATTGTATTGAAAGGTTTTTCAAAAAAATGCTTCTGTATTTATTAGCAGGTTTATTAGGATGTTTAGTAAGTAAATAAAGAATCATTGAATTAATGCCAGCTTGATCTAACATGCCAAAAAATAAGCGAAGAGGCCAGCGTCGAGTATCCCTAGCGGTCGAATAGCTATGCATCATTTTGTCAAACGTGTCGACTCCTCCCTTTGTTGCATTATAATCGTCAGGTTTATTTGTTTGAGGATTAACGACTTTATTATTATGCATGGTCGACAACAATATGACAGATTTATTGGCTTTAGGAGTAAACGACACAAGTATTTTCTCTCGATCAAATACAAACTGGTATGTCATGGGTTGCTTTGTTTTGTTTGGCAAAAAAGTCGGTGGTATCTCAAACTTATTTTTACGCAAAGTTCCAATAGATGTTAAATTGTAATCTTTTACCAATGTATTGGCAAGCGGCACAGACGAAAAACAATTATCATAAGTAACATTTCGGCCAGATCCTTTGATACTTTCAACTAATTTTAGGACGTAATCTGCTGCAGGCTTTGTATCGGTACCTTTGCCTATATATAGAATGGCATCAAACGTGTAATAAGTTTTAGCGTCACAAATAGCAACTACTTTGATTCCATATTTGTCAGGTTTCGATTGAATGTAGACTCTAAATGGGCACTTGCCGCGAAAGCCCAGGAGTTGTTTGTCTATTGTTACATTAATGTGAGGTTCGTATGAAATTTTGCACTTATCTATGAAAATATTCCAAATCGTGCGAAGAGAAGTAAATTTGTCTTCCCTGTCACGATTATCCTTGTCATCGAATCTAAGGCATAATAGCAAAAATCGGAAACGACTTTCACACATAATAGAATTATAAAATGATGTGCTGAAGGGAGACCACATGTCAGGTGTACTTTTTCTATTGTCTTTGTTTATGGCACTAAATAATAACAGACGAATTAAAGCCTCGATTTCAATAGCATCTGTTTTGTGTACAAAACGCTGATCTTTGTACTTACTTGCTCGTTTTTCAATTTCCTTGGTTGTATAGGTTACCGTTATTTCCAGGAGTTTCGAAAACAATGACATGAATACTTCTTTCTCTGATTCAAAATTGTACGTTCTTCGTTGTATGTTTACAATATTACGTAGAGGTGTCCTGTTGCATGAAGGTGGCTTTGTTGACCATAGATGCTTGCTTTTACCCCGCAAGATATTACCTCTTAGCTGCGATAACGGAATGTCATCACCAGAAATGACATCATCCACTTCAGACTGCACGGAGCAATTATCTTCACTTTCTGAAGACTCTTCTAACTCTAAAGGGTCGTCCATATCAGACAAATCATCTGCCACATCATTTATAATTTTTTAAAGTTCTTTTTCTGATCTAGAAGCCATTTTGTGCTAAAAACCACAAAAATAAAAAATGTAATCCGTGCAAAAACTACATACGTAAATAGTAAAAGGGGTGACGCATCACCCCATACATACCTGTAATATCTAATCCACGTCTCGTCGCTGCCACAGCGCAGCGGTAAGAGCCGGTTTAGACGAGCGATGTTGTGCTTTGCCAGCACAGAGTTTGCTGGCCGATGCTGTTTGCAAGTTTTGACGATCGATTTCTTGCTGTGCTAGCACACAGTTTTTTATGTTCGTAGCAATCGAACTTTCTAACAAAAAATGTTTGAGCCTCAAATTATTTATAAGAAAATGTCCGAAAAATCGCTGCCGTCCTCGATGCCCAATATATAACTCGTGCTCGCTGTTCCGTTCCGTCCTTCATTTCTCTTTCCTAAAAGCTCGTGCTGGATCCAGCAAAAAACCGCTCGTCTAAACCGGGTCTAACTGAGGAGGAACATGAGATTACGTGAAATACCAGAGCGAGAAAGAAAATAGTTTAGAACACATTAGCCATTATGTCGCTGTATGGGGTGACGTGTCACTCCTGTTACCTTCCGAAGGTTAATCGGAGGTGAGTAAAGTGTCCGATCAGGGGCATCCTTTTTTTATTCAGCCTCAATGCTGCCCTAATTTTGCACCCTGGAAATGTGTTCTGAGCAGCACTTCATTTGTTATAGAAGTCACCACTCCGCCCGACATATTTACATAAATTTATCTGCTTTCTGCCAAATATAAAAGCCAGAAGGTGGTGAAAATGTCAAGCAATAATCACTCAGCTGATTATTGCTTTACCCGACGGTTCTGCTCCTAGCAACTAAAACAGGAAATAAATTGCTTCCTTAATAAACAGCAATAGCCACTGAACGGTTCGACTTTGTTAATATTGTATACTTGGTGCAACTGCTGCGCGGTATAAAAAGCAAGAAGTATTCCGGGCATGATGGAATGTCTAATTTCGCTATTAACCCCAGAACCGCGAACGCGCGTTGCAACTTAATCACGAGTTTTCGGGCAAGAAAGGTTGGGTGTCTCGAGTTCAGATCGCCACCGATAAGCGAATATTTGTATTGAGAAGTGATTGAATTAATAACTCGGAAAACGTGCAATAGACTTGACTTTGGCGAACTACATCGAAAGTGCAGAGAAACAACAAGGATTCGCCTGTGATCCATTGTTTTGATCACCGCTGCAGCAATGGCGCAGCATTTAAGATCGAGAATTGCAACGGGTTCCATGTCCAGATTACTTCTAACCAGGAGTGCAGAGCCACAATTTTGATTGTCAAAGACAGTGGTGAGCCCTTTAAAGCTAACCCTTTGGGATTCTGAGAGTCTAGTTTCCGTTATCATTACGAGATCCGATTTCAATGCATCATGGAGATGTTGAGCAGACGCAATTTGCGCCATCGAGATGAGCAAAGCGCTATTGAATGTAGCCAAATCAACCAAGTTACTTAACCAGTTAAGTGTGTTTGACGACTATATCTGTCATGGAGATGCGGCAGAATTTTGTGTCATGACGACTATATCCGTCATGCGTAAAATTTTATTACAATTTGTTATTTAATTGTAATTTTGGCGAAAACTAAGTTATATTCGTAAATTTTAATCTGTTTAGAATGTTTAGAAGTCAAGACGAAATTAAAAAAACAAATATAATTTTTAAATAATTTAAGTTGGATTCATAGTTTCCTGAGAGCTAACTCGTAAGCAGTGCAGGAACACAAAACCAAAATAATAATAATAATCATAATAAAAAAACAAAGTATATTAGATTCTCTATCTGCGGTGATGTTAGATGTTATATGTTTAAATTCATACATAATGTATAAAATGAATGGTGGAAAATTAGCCCGAGTAAACTTTTTATTAGAATATATTGAGAATACAGTTGCATCGTATCCCATCGAATTGCAAAAATAATCACAATCTCGATCAACGACATTTAATGGTTCGCGCTTGGTCGAGAAACATTTCCCGAATTACATACCAGATAGTACAACAACAAAAAATCCTTCGCGAAGATGTACTATTTGTTATAAAAAAAAAGATTAGAAAAGAATCGCGGTTTTGGTGCCCGACATGCAAAGTGCCAGTATGCGTTGTTCCTTGTTTTTATGAATATCACACGGCAGCAACAGTTTAAAGTTTTAATTTCTATAAATATTTGATTCTTTTTGTTTGGAAGAATGAAAAGAGGTAGAGGATTAATAAATGTGGATAACTTTATTGACTGTAAGTACAGCTACTCTATTGTATAACGCCATGTACACCATGTGTATAGTACGACGGCTTGGAACCAAGTGAGCGATTTGAGAGCTCCGTATAGTCTCGACACCGCTAGTGGTTATCTGATCCACACTCACTCTCGCGCGTTACACAGCTAACACAGCGAGCTCGAGCTTGAGCTCGCGTACCATATAGTATATGCTATAGTGTACAGACAAATGTACTATATATTCCAACACGCCTCCTTACATTTGTACTGTACTCTATATTATTACATTTAATAGTTCTCTGAACTTTACGAATTTTTCTTTACATAATGCTTTTGTAAATATATCAGCTCTATTCTCATTCAAATCAACTTTACATACTTCAATTAAATTTTCTTTTACACTTTCATGTACGTAGTGATAATGTATTTCTATATGTTTCGAATTCTTCGTAAAGTTACCATTATTAGCAATATTTATTGCTCCCGAATTATCCTCATAAATCTTTATAGGTTCACTTATGTCTATGTCGAATATTGTTACTAATTCTCGTATATATTTTATCTCGCTTACTACCTCAGATAACGCTACATACTCTGCATATGTCGAAGCTTTGGTTATACATTTTTGTTTTCTTGATTTCCAATCAATTACATTTCCATACATATTTATTACATAACCTGACGTAGATTTTCGATCAATATTATCGCCTGCCCAATCGGCATCAACGTAACAATTTATAATATCGCAATTTTTATTCCTTTTATAATGTAATTTTAATTCTTTTGTTAAATACAAGTATTTCAAAATTCGCAGTGCATATTTCCAATGCGCTTCACTATAACTATTTTGATATCTACTAAGGTAATTTACGCTATAACTTATATCTGGTCGAGTGCTTGAACTTATATATAACAAAGCACCTATCAAGTTTCTATACTTTATGTTTGACTCACAATTTTCAGCCTTCTCAAGTTTCAGGTTTGTCTCCATAGGAGTACTGTATAATCTACTGTTTTGAATTTGATATTTATCGGCTAGTGACTCTATATATTTCGTTTGGCTTAAAGTGAGTTTATTATTTCTATAGTTATAATTTATATTTATTCCGAGATACTCTTTAATTTCTCCTAAGTCTTTCATTTTGAATTTATCTGACAAGAGATTCTTAATACTTTGTATCTTTTCTTTGCTTTTACTACAAATTAACAAATCATCTACATAAATCAAAATATAAATTACATCATTCTCTTTTCCCTTTTTTTTATATAAGCAGAGATCTACATTACTTCGTTCAAAGCCTAATTTTGTAATATATTCATCAAAACACTCATACCAGTCTCTCGGACTTTCTCTCAATCCATACAATGCTTTTGACAATTTATAGACTTTATTTGTTCCATTTTCGTAGCCTTTTGGTTGATGAACATATACCTCCGAGTTTATTTTTCCATTTAGGAAAGCAGTCTCTACATCCATTTGTTCAATTTTTAGACCGTTTTGGCAACAGTAAGAAAATAGAATTTTTAAAGTTTGGTTCTTTGCTACTGGAGCGTATATGTCCTCAATGACATCAGTTTGTTGAAAGCCTCGTACAACTAACCTAGCCTTATATCTATCGTCTGCTTTTCTCGTATATACCCACTTAACGTCTAAAACTTTTTTACCTTTTACTTTATCAACTAATTTCCAAGTTTTATTTTTATTTATACATTCGATTTCTTTATCCATAGCTATTATCCAATTTTTACTGTCAACGCTTTTTGACGCCTCCTCAAAAGTACAAGGTGTATCTATTCTACAATAATTAACATAAACATTATTTGATGTATTGTTTGGGTATCTTATTGGACTTTTTCTCTTGCGTGTAGATCTGCGTGGAGTATTTGACTTTAAATTTACATTCTCATTTTTCTTTACAATGTTTTCTGATTTTCCACTCTCATCTGCACTCTCAAAAACATTATCTTCGAGATCACTTTCTTTTTCTGAATCGAGTTCACTTCTCTTACTCGACTCGAGAGTCAGAGTACGGGAAGAAAAGGTTTTGTCATCATCATCAAGACCAATACAATCTTCATACGATTCGATAACCTCAACATGTCTAGAGACTATTACTTTACCATTTAACAAGACTCTATAACCTACATCACTGTAACCTAGTAAAATTCCCATTTCAGCTTTTTTATCCCATTTGGATGATCTTTTTTGTTCTGGTTTTCTTACAAAAACTTTACTCCCGTACAATTTTAAGTGTTCTACATTTGGCCTTTTTTTAAAAAATATTTCATACGGAGTTTTTCTTTCGATTGTGTTTGTTAATGTACGATTTTTTAAATACGTTGCTGCGCATATAATTTCGGGCCAATATTTTTTATCTACTTGTGCTTCGGCTAACAAACAACGGGCCATGTCCATGATTGCTCTATTGAATCTTTCCGCTGTACCATTTAATTCGTGTACATATGCTGGGCAATTATTTATGAAGATACCCTTCTCTTTAGCAAATTTGTAAAATCGATTATTTAAATATTCCTTGCCATTATCGCATCGAATTTTCTTTACTTTTTTTCCCGTTAAATTTTCAGTTTCATTAATATACTGAACAATGCAATTAAAAACTTCATCTTTTGTTTTAATACAGTAAACTCTAGCTATTTTACTATAATCGTCAATAAACGACACAAAATATTTTTCTCCATTTAAACCAGCGGTTTTAAAACTACCGCATACATCCGTGTGTATAATTTCTAAAATATCATTCGCCTTTGTTCTATTATTATTGAATGGGAGATTGTGCATTTTACTTTCAATACAAGTTTTGCACTTCATACATTCTGATTCAAGTTCATTTGGAATACCGTCTAACAACTGTTGTTTACACAGTGTATTCAAATAGCTAAAGTTTACATGTCCTAACATTCTATGCCATTTTTCTTTCAAACTCATGTTATTATTGTTACATTCGGCACTGTTTACAATATTTTCTTTGAATTTCAACTGACTCGTGATCTTGTATGTACGATTTTCTTTATATGCTACAGCTACTAATTTATTTTTCTCATCAATAATTTTTGCAATATTGTTTTTCGAGATAATTGTTTTATTATTATCAGTTAGTTTACCAAAACTAATCAGATTCATATTCATTTCTTTTGCATAAAATACGTTACTCATATTTACTTTATTCTTTTTACCAAATGCATCAAAATAACTTACAACATTTCCAATTTTTGTAGCTTTTACTGACCTATTATCACCGAGATAAATATTTATAGGTTTCTTTAATTCTATACATTTTTCGAAATAACTCTCATCATTTATAATGTGATCGGAGCACCCGCTATCTAATAGCCACTGAATTTCATTACCTAACCTGTCGTACTTCGCCGCGTGTACCGTTGCTATCCAGGCGTTGGCTTCAGTGCTGCTCTGCTCGCGTGTAGTGCTGGCCCCTTGCTGCTGTTGCTGGTGATGGCGGAAGTTTCCGCGCCCTCTGGTGTAGTTGCCTCTTCTTCCTCTGCTGCTGCGGCCTCGGCCACGTGTTGAACCTCGCCATGTTGTGCCGCTGTGTTCCGTTTGGCCGCCATTTTGGCACTCTCTTGCGAAATGCCCGGTTTTTCCACATTTAAAGCAGCTTCCCTTTTTCGCTGCGAAAGCATTCGATCTTACTTCAACATGATCGTTTTGATTTTTCATTTCGGCTAATTTTATTTTATTTTTTACATAGTCTGCCGTTTGATCTTCTTCTTTTAGTGTATCAATTAAATCGCCTATATAACTATACGATTCCGGCAACGTGTTGAGCATGTAGTTCAATTTTTCTTTCTCACTTATTTTAGCACCTGCGCTTTTCAACTCATTAACTGATTTTTCAAAATCACTGAAAAATGACGCTGTATCACTGTACTTACATAATCTCATTTTTTCAAGTCTGTTTCTGCACACTATTTGCAAAGCCGTCGACTCCTTCAAATACATGCTATCTAGTTTCTTCATTATTGCAAAAGCTGTGGTTTCTTCATACACAAACTCCAATTGTTTATTCGAAATCGAGTTATAAATTATGTTCATTGCTTTTAGGTCATTTTCGTCCCATGCTTCTTTATCCTTTGTCTCATCTTTTACTCTGGTTATCACTTCATGGCATTTCTTTAATCTCAAGAACAATTCTATTCTTTTTTTCCACATACTGTAATCCTCTCCGTCGAATACCGGTATAGAAAATTCTTTCTTCTCCATTTCTTCTACTTGTACTTCGAATTTCTCTTCAACTTCAGAGTTTTCTTCAACTTTTTCTATATTCTCGAACGTTCCTTCGTGTTCGGATTCTTGTTTTTTTATTTTTACTTCTTCCGATGTCTCACCGTTGTCCATAAACTCAAATGCTCTCTGCTTGCACTAGACCACGTGTTTCAGATTCACTTTTTAATCCGTGTGCATCACACTATTTTTTTCGAATTTTCTCAAAAACTTTTTCTCTTCTTTGTTAGCCGTATACTTCTTACTTCTACTGTTGCTTATATTTTTCCACTTGTAAAATTTTTACACCACGTGGATTTAACCTCACTTTTCACTTATATATCCCTCATATCACTTAAAAAGGTAGATATGCGAGATAGAGAAAAACACAAACTACGCTCTGCTACCATGTTTGGAAGAATGAAAAGAGGTAGAGGATTAATAAATGTGGATAACTTTATTGACTGTAAGTACAGCTACTCTATTGTATAACGCCATGTACACCATGTGTATAGTACGACGGCTTGGAACCAAGTGAGCGATTTGAGAGCTCCGTATAGTCTCGACACCGCTAGTGGTTATCTGATCCACACTCACTCTCGCGCGTTACACAGCTAACACAGCGAGCTCGAGCTTGAGCTCGCGTACCATATAGTATATGCTATAGTGTACAGACAAATGTACTATATATTCCAACATATACTTCTATATAGCTGTATTATATACTATACTATATTCTATATTTGTTCATGTTAAGCGACTGTGTAAATATTACTAATAAAATTGTTCATTTTCTAGAATAAAGTCGTCTTTTTGAGCCAATATTTCAACAGCGCCACTTATTCTGTGTTTGACGACTATATCCGTCATCGCTTGATTATCGCGACACACACTGGTGCGCGCTTTGCTAAGAGAACGCCACAGTTAACTGGTTAAGAAGGGTAGTCAGCAGTTTAAGAGTGGCAACCAGCTCTTCAGCATCAGTTCCCGCTGCCAATACTTGGGTGATAAAGTTATTTATCAGTCCAAGATTGCACCAGAAACAGGAGGAGTATTTTCTACTGTCTGTGCGTATGAAATACCACTTCGCCTGTAATTTGAGACGCTCTGCGTCACAAACGGCTGACGTTCCCAATGGGCAAAGGTGCAGTCTCTGCAACAAGTCCGAAATTTTGGCAGTTGTAACACTGCAACCTTTCTTTATTTCGTATTTTCTCCCAATACACTCTCTGCCAGAGGATGGACCGTATTTCAAATACAGCAGCTAGCTCCTGGGCAGGTTCGAATTGTGCAATGAATAGCCCGGACTGGGGTCTGAAGCCTTCAGCCGTTACCGACTTACTCAGTTCCCGATGTTTGCGGATGAGGAAGTGCGATACCGAGTTCACCTTCAGATCAGGATACTGCGCCACTAGCTCAGAGTGTATATGCGCAGGTTGAACACTCCTGTGCAGGCCGCGGATGATAAGTGACTTATATTTTTCCGTAGATAGAGTGTAAGTCGTTGCGTTTCGACCAGTGGTTTTAATTAGTTCGAAGACCTTTTTGTGGTCTTCTAAGGAGGTACACAGGATGAGTGATTTATCACTCGAGATATTTTTAGTATTCACCTTGATTCCTTGAGCGTGAAGCTCTGTGATGAGCTTGCAAATGTCCATCTTATAAGCTATTATAACCGGGACCTTAGGGGTTTTCGTAGGTGGGATAAGAGGGGAAGTCGTTATTGAATTTTGAGAAACAACTATTATTACCAAGTTGAAATCTTGGCAATCTTGGTCGAATCGGACTGATGTTGTTGCTGTTAAAACTACTGCTTTCGGTGCGCTTGGCGGTTCATGGATGGCTGGTTTGGAGCTCGTGGTCAGTGCTGTTGTTGATAGTTGTCTTGCTGCATTAGACTTTTCACTTTGTTGCTGGTTGCTCGCCAGGAAGGACGTCATTTGCCGCTGTAAACTATTTATTTCCCTCCGCAGAGCGCGATTTGCATTCTCAAGGGCAGCAACTATCTCCTTCGCTTTTTTATCGGCTGTCGGCTCATCTACATCCGATGCTTCTTGTGTTTTAATTTTCTTTTTTTTTCCCCATCACACTTTACGGGATAAGCCGAATAGTTTTAACTTTGCTTTGGCTTTTAATATTGGGACATTGTGCAAAAATGTTACTTGCACCTGATTTTTTGTTTTTATTTTGTAGCCCGTCACTTATTTTAATTTTAATTATAATTATAATTCGCACAATTGAGTGTTTGATTAATATTACGATACAGTGTGCACTGCAACCGAATTAACGATGCAAGATACTTGTCAAATTTCACCGTTATTCACGTTTGTATTTAGCGATACGGAAGCACGAGGCGGTTTCAAAAAACAACCTATCGACTTCGATGGTCGCAGTGAACTCATTCTCGATGCTCAGAATTATCTCCATTGCATTTAACAATGCCCTGAACAATAGTTACTTTTCGAACTCGTGGAAAGTGGCCAAAATTATTCTCATTCATAGGAAGGGCAAAAGTAAAGAGGCCAGTAATTTCCGCCCAATCATTCTGCTTCCTAACCTGGGGAAGATTTTTGAGAGAATACGGATGGAAATGATTAAAAAACCATTTTGAGCTCACGCATATAAGCATGGCTTTAGGCGCTAGCACGGGACCCAACACGTCATCTCATACTTGCTTGATCAAATTATGACTCACTTGAATGAACAAAACACTTCGACAGTAGAGTGATACGGTAGTAGTGGGAGTAGATAGTGAGTAGATACGGAGATGTCTTTCGATTCCGTCTGGCATGAAGGCCTTTTATTTTTGTTGATCAAGGAAAAATTCATAACACTCATTGCAAGGTTTCTTACCAACAGACAATAATATGTCAGCGTTAACAGAGCAGATTCACTATTAGAGCCTGGGACATTAGGAGTGCTATAAGCTTCTGTCACTGGACTAATTTTATACACCATATTCACCACCGAACTTCTCATTCTAGTAGCTCAACTTCCAGCTCAAGTCCTCTAATATGACAATTTCACGATCTTATTTATGGCGAGCCAAGACCCGCTCAAAGCAGCGAAGAGCCTGAAATACTACCTGGGAGAGAGAGGTACGTCTCTACTTTGACGAATGGGCCATCAAAATAAATTGCAGTGAGTTTCAGCTTTGTGTAATTCGCAATCCTTCTAAGCATCGGGGATTCTAAACTATTCGCAACAAGACCAAGAAAGATGCTGTCTTGTTGGGCACTTCTACGATTACTCCTAGCACATCGCATATGCACCTCGGAATCGATTTCCATGAATTTTGGAACTTTAATCCTTATATGCGGCAAAAAATCAAAGCTACCAAATGTGTGTTTCAATGCATTCAACTTCTTTTTATCAGAACATGGGCAAGAGACCAAAGCTAAACCCATTTTGTATCACACCCTCATTTAACCTTTCTTGACTTATTTATGTATATACACGACGGTGGAGCGAAGAGTTCCACAACTAACTTCACTCTTGATTGGATTCAGGTATCTAATAAATGGTAGATTAACTCAAAGTTTAATATGTGATCTTGAACCAGAGACCACGAACGTTGGACTTCAATATGAGACCCAACGGTAAAATTCAAACAAATCCGAGATATAAATCTCCTAATAATTTCGGCTTTTCGTACATATTGTTGCATGTACATATGGAGACCTTCATATCACCTAGACGGAGCTAGATATAGCTATCCGAACAAATAAGCAAAAACCTACCACCCCAATCAGGCAACTTAGAATTGAATATTCGAATAAAAATGAGTATTTGATAATTGTCTAGATATACTACCACAACGAAGTAAGGAAAACAGTATGGAAAAACGTGGCAAGCCATATGCAGTGAAATTGTTTTATGTGAATTGTGAAAGTTTTTGTTTTCGATAAAGGTTTTCAATTATCAGTTTAATAAAAGCGTGTTTAGTTTCAACTAAGCAGACTGTTTTTATTTTAAAGCACATGAAATCATGAGCGCAAGAACGGTGTTTCAAGAAGAATACAACAATATATTCCACGTTTACAAATATAAAAGGATTGCTTGTATTGTAAATGATATTGTTCGTAGTAAAATAATAAATGCTTATAGTATGCTCATATAGTAAGCAGATAAATAGACTTATTCTATCTTCACTTGAATCTTAAATGCACTTAAAAAATTTAAATTGGCTTTCGCATGTAATCTCATAAAGATATGAATCGTCTAAATAATTTAAAAAGAAAATATGTTATGTTTAAAATTCGTTTTGTGTCTTATTATGTTATTGAAGTAATATGTTTTCGTAAAGAAAAGAAATTTTCGAAATGGAGAATCGCAAGAAAAACAACTCATTGTTATTTCTTTTGGCAGTAGTGTCAAACCTCAAATCCAATCCTGCAATAGCGTTATGTTTGCTTGGAATACCCTTTGTTTCGTTGAATCTGGTACAGAAACTCTAGCACAGCAATGCTATGAAATCGAATCGGCAACTTTATGGGAATACAATAACTTTCCATCCCCATTAATTTTCAACCGAATGACCTACGAGTTACTTGAACGGGATTGAACCCGTATACCGGCATTATTTTGACGTTATATATACATATATATATATATATATATATATATATATATATATATATATATATATATATATATATATATATATATATATATATATATATATATATATATATATACATATATATATATACATATATATATATATATATATATATATATATATATATATATATATATATATATATATATATATATATATATATATATATATATATATATATATATATATAGATATATATATAATTATACATATATATATATATATATATATATATATATATATATATATATATATATATATATATATATATATATATATATATATATATATATATATATATATATACATGTATACATATATGTATAAACATACGTATATTAACTTACAGAAATTATCGATAATAGTACCTATTTGGCACAGAAGCCATTCACAAATATCCAGGCATCAGGAAATGGAGCCACATACCGATTAAATACAGAAACCTATTTTTGCGTCTCTATCGAGAGCTGGTAGGATAGGTAGCATTGAAAACAACAAGTATGGCAGGAAAATTGTTGTTTTTAATGCTACCTTTCTTAGCCAGATATCGATAGAGTTGCAAAAAAGGCGCCTACAATCTGAGAGAGACTGACACACGAAACATCAGCCTGTCAGCAATAGGATCCACAGCTACAGCTGAAAACAAAAATCCTAGGGTAGAAGCTCAAAAAACTTCATTTGAAAGCAACTGAAATTCGCTTTTATTGGTATGACAGGAAACATCTTAGGCACCAATCGAAGAAATTTTCAAGTTGAATCGTTTAACGATGACTGCGTGCCGATCTATAAAGCATTTTCTAAGAGTGGAGGCATGTATAGAGACATCTCGTGATGTCCGGCGAGAAATGGGTTCACCAAGCTAACACGAATGTCTGGGTGGAAAAGTTGCTTTGTCAACTGGAGCAATAAAAAGAACAATAAAAGGAGCAACCATACCAGGCGTAGAATTTTTACAAAAGATTGAGTAGAATAAAGCAGTATTCATCCCACTGCATAGGTGGCAAGGATAAAGGGGCTCATATTAACTATTTTTAGTTGGAAATACAGAAGCTATGCGAACAAGGAGAAACGCGAGTAAATAGACATACCGTTGACGGATATTGAACGAGAGCTATTACCACCAACAACATTAATTAAACACGGACGCGCCTGATTACATCACACTGATCAGTTAGTTAAAGTTGAAGATAGAAAACAGTGAAACCATACCCGACGATTAGCATCTTGGTCTGATCTGACCCATGCACAAGATAGGAATCATTACGGAGTTCAGCATCACATTGTTTATTAAATTCCACCACCCCAGGTTCTCCGTTACTGAATACGAGCGATATTATAGCCGTAATACTCCTCAGAAAATCACACTCAATAAGCTTCGGTGGGCTGAACACCAATCTCTTATGAATGAGCAAATCCCGGCTCGAAAAAAATTATAGGAGCGAGAAACCAGGACGTCTAAAACTCTACATTGCAGGACATTTAGGATGGACTCGCTATGTTTGCGCCAAACTTTACTGACAATCAATATATTTGAAGTGTTGAGTAATTATTTCGAAAACTCAATTTAACCTCTGATTTGACTTAACAGGATAATTCAAAGCCAATATGTGATCATAATTAGATGTGTATCCAGGACTACACACACTAGCAGCCAGTGCTGTTAACAAGCTTTATAAATAAAGACAGAATAGACAGGTATTATTCAAACTAACAAGCATTTCAGTTTTAAATAGAGCTATTAATTAAAATTTCTAAATAACAGCTTTGAAAAAATTGGTATGAACTTGCAAAGTAGCTGCAAATGATTATGATGAAAGACAACCAAATAATTATTTATGTGAAAACAGTTTGCGAAATAAGAGTGAGTTGACTTGAATCTGTAAATTGTGAATATACACACGTCTAAAGGTGCCATTACACGGTTTGTAGCATCTACAAATGTTTGTAGGTTCATCGAGTTTTTTCGCTACAAATTGTCTACAAATCGTGTAATGTCAAAATTTTTTAGCTACAAACATTTGTAGAAAGAGTTTGTTGACGGTTCGTAGATGATTGTCTACAAATGTTTGTAGGTGGAAAATGCGACTCGTGTGATAGGAAAACGAATTTTGAATTTGTAGATTTTAAACATTTGTAGACCAATCTGTAGTTCGTAGATGCATGAATTTTGACATGTACAAACTACCACTGTTTGTAGACATTTAAATTATCTGATTTAAGCGGTTGGACGGTGGGAGCGAACTCGAGGAAATTTTGTGTGTTTTTAACTGTGTGCTATCTTTCGGTGATATAATTATAACTGTTTAGACCGATTAAATGGATCCAAAGGATGCATTGACGTTGGTGGTGGCAATGAATTTGCTGGACAGTAGTGATAGTGATGAAGAAATTGAAATGGTGCCAAGGCGGAAACGGCGCTTTTGGACAAGAGATTGGATTCTTCGACGTAAAACCGAAGGATTCTGTCAAAAATTACTTCAGGAATTGGAAAGTAATGATTTGTCACTTTTTCATAATTTTGTTCGAATGACATTGGACCAGTTCAATTATTTATTGGGAAAAGTGACACCTTTAATAAAAAAGAAAGACACTAATATGCGGGAAAGTATTACAGCGAAGGAACGGCTTGTGTTAACATTACGATACTTGGCCACCGGTGAAAGTTTTGAATCGTTGAAATATTTATTTCGCATTCCGCAGTTGACGATCTCTAGCATCATTCCGGAAGTTTTGGATGCTATCTATACTGTCCTTGTGGGTGATTATTTACAAGTAAACATTATTTTTACATAAAATTTAAATTTATATTGATAATTTTTTTCTGTACAGGTACCGAAAAATCAAGAGGAATGGGAGTCGGTTGCCCAAAAATTCAACGATCTATGGCAGTTTCCAAACTGCATCGGTGCCGTAGATGGCAAACATGTCACAATGATAGCGGAAGCGAATTCGGGCAGCACGTTCTACAATTACAAAGGCACGTTTAGTATCATTTTGATGGGAATCGCTGACGCCGAATATAAACTTTTATACATTGACGTTGGGCGGAACGGTAGATTTTCTGATGGAGGAGTGTTTAATCGGTGCACGTTTTCGGAAGCATTAAATAATGGTTTACTGCGTTTGCCTCCACCAAAGCCATTGCCAGGTAGACAGCTTCCGGTTCCTTATGTACTTTGAGCTGACGACGCATTTGCTTTGCGGCCAAATATTATGAAACCGTTCAGCCAGCGGGGTCTGACAATGGTCCAGCGCGTGTATAATTATCGCCTTAGTCGTGGTCGCCGTATTATCGAAAATGTGGGCTCGTTTTGGAGTGTTGCGAACGCCTATCAGACTAAATGCCGAAAAGGCGAAGAAAGTGGTACTAGCGTGTTGTGTGCTTCATAATTATTTAATGAGCACTAATAAAAGCAGATATGCACCGCCAAGAACATTCGATCGATACAGCGATACTGGCGAAATTATTCCCGGTAATTGGCGCGTGGAGGAAACTTCAGTGGAAACAATGTTTCGACGTCAACAATCACGCACAGAAGCGACATCAAGTGCGCATGAAATACAAAACGAATTTAAAACATACTTCGTTGAAGAAGGTGAATTAGATTGGCAATATAAACACATATGAATGCTTTGTGAGTTTAAGTAGTAATAGTTTAAGTTTAACCAGTAAGTTTAACAGTTAACAGTTTAAGAAGTATGAGCTGCTATTTGTATGTTATTGTATGTCATCGAATAAAAAATATTTCTATTGATCAAATAACAAAGCGTTTTTTATTTTCTTAGCAAAACAATTTACTCGACTTAAAACTCTTCGGTAAAATTCAGATCCTCAGAGGTAGAAAGTTCACTTGGTATCACATGAATTACGGTGTCCTGATGTGAAGGCTGCGAAAGAGAGGAAATGAAAAATAATTATTATGTAAAGATGCATAAAGTGAAGGAGTGTACCATGGATAACGCTTCGTCTATAACATCATTAAAGACGCGGGCTAGCTTTCTTTTGGCAAACTTTGCCTGGTCTGCATTAAGGCTTCTGAGTTCAGAAGCGATGTAATCACCAAACGCGCTAAATTCATCGTTAACCCGAACGTTTGCTGAAATATTTCCTAGTGCACGCACCGTCATCTCCCGCAATTCTGTTTTAAAGTCGCTTGAAGTGGACGGTAAAGTGTCCGGCGACTGATGCGTTGACGATCGTTTTGTGTCGCTGGCGCTTGAATGACGCTTCCTACCTTGTGTGGGTTGAACAATAGCCTCCTGCGTCAACATGTCACTCATTTCTAAGTCTTCAAATATGTTTTCTTCGCTGTGGGTGGTGGTCTGTAAAATAATATTATCAATGATCATTATATTGAAATATTACCAGAAAAAATATTACCATTGGCATAGATGTGGTCGACTGAGTTGATTGGCGAAGACTATGCGCCTCCAAGAACATCATGTCCTTAAAAAACTTCCACACAATTGGAATTTTTTCGTCAGTTCCTTGACCAGACTTCCGCGCTCGATATTTCGCAAGGTTGGTCCTGAATCCAGTGCGCAAGTTGTTCCACTTACCCTTGCAATTGTTGACACTCTTGCCATTCAAACTCGCAGCAATTTCCTTCCAGACGTCTTCTTTGGGTAGCTTGTATTCGGCGCACCCATTATCCCAAATTATAGACTGTTGCTGGATTAGCTGGATTAATTTCACAGATTCTTCATCCGTCCAATCCCCTTCAACTTTTTTTGTGTATGATGATTTTCGTTTCCCATGAACACATGTTTCAGCAGGTTTTGCTGTTGGTGCCATGTTCACCTCCAAATCTGCGCCAATGGTGGTATTCAAAGCATCCATTTAGTCTGGAAATGAAAACAAAAACCAAGCTAAACAATTCAATCCACTAAATAAATTTTATACACTACACTTACCAACTTTAACTCTAAACACTCGTAAAAATCTATCACGAGACAGAACAGCACCAAACTAACTTTATCACCGACAACTGAACCCTTGATCGAAAAAAGTTTTTCCTTTTTAAAACCCGACGATACCTGATTTTCAACTGAACATCTTTGTATACTAATATACTAATCGTCTGATGGCTATAATTATTAGCTACAAACATTTGTAGATAAGAATGCCAAAAATCGTTTGTAGAAGGATTTGTAGATGCGCGCACTACCTGAAATCTACAAATCGTCTGATAACGAAATTTCCTACCTGCAAACGTGCTACAAACATCTGCGATGCGAACACAATTTGTAGGTGTTTGTAGATCTACAAACGTTTGTAGATCCTACAAACCGTGTAATGGCACCTTAAGGCATAGCTCACTTTTCGAATTGAGGACAGTTTTACCGAGTTATAGTTAAATAAACCGATGTACTTAGGATTCAAACCTGGCTCTGCTCCAAAATGAAAATTCATCGAAACTTTCAATTTCATTTCGTGAAATATTTGTGCCTACATCTACTTGGGCAAAAGTAACATTTTTACTCAGTAATAAAACCGAACAAATTTACCAAGTCATCCAATTTTAGTATTACATACTGATTTGAGACACAGCTAATACACTGAATTGAAGTGACTGCCGATCTACAGAGGTCTGACGGGCCTGAGAGGCCCGTTGTAATACACTGAATTGGGCTTAATTAAAATAGATACAGTTGAGAATTATTTGAATAAATACACAGAAGTAATTGTTACTTTTATATACTTATTGCAACATACTGTTTTCACTAGTCATACTTGTTTTGAAGTAAATGCTATTAGACTACTTACTGTGCCATTCGGCTCGGTTGAATCCACGAACTATTAGCTTCGAGGGTTCACTGCCATCACTTTGTTCTTTGCCGTAAACTTTGATTAAAACGTACTTGAAAATACCGTCGTCGATTTCAACTTCCGGCACAGCTGCTAACTTCTGGTCAACCATTCTGCAAAAGTTTGACGAAGTGCTTCGAACTGAAAACGATAATCATATAAGAATTGGTAATTTCAAATTTATTTAATGTACATGAAATTATAAGCCAAAAAACTAATATTATTCTCATTTTCCCACAGAAGTATATAACTAACCTACGTTTCGAATGCCGACTTGACAGAAACGACCAACAGCACCAAACATTTTCGATTTCCATCTAGGGTAAAGTGAAACGTCAATGTCAATGTCAATGAATGTAGGGAGCGTTCCGTTTACGTTCGAGAGTAAACGAGAGAAGCTTGGCTAAACGGGGCTTTAATCAGATGTTAATGACAGATCGTTCATGGAACATGTTTTCGTGTGTACAAATGGAATAGTAATATATCTGAAATGAGGAAAATAATTAAAACATCGGATGCTGCAACGGCATGGAACTACCTTAATGGTGTCATAAATGTCTTCAAACCAGCAGGAGTAGGAATAAAACAGATTCGAAACTCCATTGTAGGAAATTTATGCAAAGGTAAATATACAAAACAATCGGTATGATATACAAATTTTCACGCAGTAGTACTATGTGATATGATAATCAGTATCAAACTGATATTTATAAGAGAAATAAGGTAAAAGGTCTGTTCGCGTACTACGATTAATTGCAATTAATTGTTTGACTGAAAACTGAAAGTTTCCCCTCTTTCAGTAAATTTCAGTAGGGTCTGAGCTACTAGGTCTGTTCCAGGACTTTCAGTCACTGAATTTTCCTGAATTTTCCTGAATCATGTGGTGGGGGAAATTCATGAAAAGTACGGGAACGCTCTCATTGCATTTCCTGAAAATTGACAAACAAAAGTGTCAGTTTTCGGTTTTTGGAAGAACAATAGTGATTGTACGGTTATCCTGAGCGGTGATAAATTATCGCTACAAAAATATTCGACCTTCATAGCAAAATTACGCAAAAAATATGTTGCTTGCCGCGCACATTTGAAACTATTTACTCGCACCACACCATTTGACACTTTTCAGTATTTTTCAGTAGCTCAGACCCTACTGAATTTTACTGAGAGAGGGGAAATTTTCAGTTTTCAGTAAAACGGAGTACGGGAACAGCTTCATTGCAATTAATCGCGATTAATTGTAATTAATGGTGGTCCGGGAACAGACCTACTGAAAAATATTTTTGTGGCAATAGTTTAACGCCGCTTAGGATGACTTCATAATCGCTATTGTTCTCCCAAAAACCGACGACTGACACTTTTTTTGTCAATTATCAGGAAATGCAATGAGAGCGTTTTCGTACCTTTCCTGAATTTCCCCCACCACATGATTCAGTAAAATTCAGTGACTGAAAGTATGCGAACAGACCTAGATTAATCGGTAGCATCCAATATAATATCAATTCGTTTGTTTTAAAAATTTTAAACCCACTCCTCGTTCTCAGATATATGTCCGAAATTCTGCAAATTAATTCAAGTTATAAAAGCCTCCATAAAACTGATACCAACAGCTATCCTAAATACGAAATTTACTCTAAATATGAAGTTATTTCCCTAAACATTTATACAATCACAAAGGAACCACATATCCTGTATTTAATTCTTTTGAAATTCGATCCATAATGTACGCGTTCAATTGAATAAAATTTAAAGTACTCCAAAAGTTTGTGCGATGGTCGAATAATGTACCTGACTCAAATATCTTCACCTTAAAATATATGTTGTTTAAAATTGAAGGAGAAGTAAAACTTTGATTTAAATTTATGAGCTATATGTTTAATTTTAAAATTCAGCAATCTAGGAGGAATATTGGGACACAAGAATTAAATGACGATCCACGAATAATTTGTATTACAAACTAGCTGGTCAAACAATGCTTTGCTATTGCTTTTCCATTTGTACAATTAAA
>OZ022264.1:74661673-74711673 GCA_963978885.1 Nemotelus pantherinus | reverse complement strand
TGTGTCGATCATAATTTATAATTTATGTTTGCGCTGGTTGTACTGCTCCTGATTTTGATGGTTGCACTATGTTCTCTCGCGCTGGAGCTCCGGTTGAATTAAGTTCCCCATGACCCTCATGAGAATCACAGCCAATATTAATGAATAAGACTTCATGAAGCTTTTCAGTATGACGTTCCACATCAGCTCTTACCGAATGCGACTGGTCTTCGGTTGCGAATAAATCTGTCGTAAACGTTGCTACCATAAACTTTCATTCCATCTTATTCGGTTGCTTTGCTCGCTGTGTTCCATTGAGTAACTCTGTACCGTTGAAACGCTTTCCATGGATCAAACTAGATTTAATCAATCTAAAAAATTTGAAAATTACGGCTTGGAAAGTGTACAAGTCGTCGCGTTTAGAAGATGACTATGAAGTTTATGAAGAATTACGAAATATATTCGTATCTGAAACCTCATCTGCCTACTCAAACTACATGGAGGAGCTAAGGCAGTCTCTCATAAGCCATCCTAAACGTTTTTGGAATTTTGTAAATTCAAAAAGGTATCATAACGGATACCCTTGTTGTTTTATCTCTGACGGCATGGTCATTAATAACACGCTCGGTATCAGTAACTTGTTTGCAGACTACTTCCGATCTGCGTATGGGATACCTGTCTATGACGTCGACATAACTAATTTCAATTACTTAATGGACTTCCCTAAAACGGCGTTGACAATGAAAGACCTATACGTCGACACTGCCACTATACTAAAGCATATATCTCATCTTGAGAATAGTTTTCATTCTAGCCCTGATGGTTTACCGACCCTAGTCCCTAAGCGTTGCGCCGATTCTCTCTCACCCCTGTTGGCTCACCTTTTTAATTTATCCATTTCTTCTGGCATTATTCCAAACTTGTGGAAATATTCATCGATAACTCCAATTCACAAAAAAGGCAGTAGAGATGTCGTGCACAATTATAGACCAATCGCTAAATTACCATGCGTTGCCAAGCTCTTTGAAGCTATAGTTGCCGAGGTGCTATCTTTCCACTCTAAGGCATTTATCTCGCCGTACCAGCATGGCTTTATTAAAGGCAAATCTACCACTACTAATCTTTAGAACTTGCGAATCTAGTCATCCCCGCGATTGAAAAAGGTAAACAAGTTGACTGCATTTACACCGACCTCACGAAGACTTTCGATAAGCTGGATCATAATATTCTTGTATGTAAATTGCATATTCTTGAATTCCCTAAGAAATTTATTGACTGGATTAAATCCTATCTCACAAATCGCAAACAGAAGGTTCGATTTCGTGGCACTCTATCCACTGACATAATCTCCACTACGGGTGTGCCACAAGGCAGCCACCTCGGTCCGATTCTTTTCGCTATTTATATTAACAATCTTATCACCTTCGCTCCTGGATCCTCCATTCTACTCTACGCTGATGATGCGAAGATATTCAATATAATATCATCACTTGACGACTGTACAATCCTGCAACGCAATGTGACCAATTTTTCTAATTGGTGCGCTCTAAACCGTCTTTCACTAAATGCTGACAAATGCTCAGTTGTCTCTTTCTCCCACAAATCATGTCCCATTAATTTCAAATTTACTTTTTAAATGATATTATATTAACCCGTTCCAATAAAGTTCGTGATTTAGGTGTTCTATTAAACTCTGCTTTTACTTTTAATGACCACATTGACTCTATAATAATAAAAGCCAACTGTGTACTTGGCTTCTTAAAAAGGCGGTCTAAAGAATTCAATGACATTCGGATGACAAAAATCCTATTCTGCTCTCTGGTTCGCCCGATCCTTGAATATGGGTGCTTGATGTGGTCTCCATATTATAAGGAGCATATTGATCGAATTGAATCTGTTCAAAGAAGATGTTTAATCTTTGTTTTTAGTTTCTTCCGCTGGTCTGATCCTTTTTGTTTACCTCCTTATGAAAGCCGCTTGCAATTATTGACCGTGGACACTCTTGAAACTAGATTTTAAAATTCCAAAGTTCTATTCGCTGCGAAGTTGCTCAATGGAAACGTCAACTCTGAGTTTTTATTATCAAAGTTAAACTTTCGCGTTTGTCACGGTGAGCGTAGACATCATAGCGTCTTATCCATCTCATTTCATAAAACCAATTATGGGTTAAATAAGCCTACTTGCGCAATAGCCCGAAGCTTTAATATCAAATGTTCGACTTTAATCATACTGTTGAAATTTTCAAGTGTCGGCTTATCCGACCGTTTAACTGTTCTTAATAAATTCATAAATGTATTTTTTGTAGTAACCATTTTGTTGGTGAAACTGTGATTAAATAAATAAATAAAAAAATAAAAATAAAACTCGAATCGTCTGAAGCTTTCTTTTAAGATGCCGACTCAAGTTCCAAATACTGTCAGGAGGTGTACTTATAACTACGGAGCTGTAGCCACATTTTGCTTTCTTGAAATCAACTTCATTGAAATGATTCCATAATGAACTTCGGTTCCTTCTTACAGATATTGCTGCCTTGTTCTCGCTAAATCAATTATCATTAACTTAGCTATTCATAATTCACGATGATTTAAAAAAAAAGAAACTGCTTAGATTGGTCTTAAATTATCATGCTGTTTACTGTTCTGATTTCACTACTCTGTACTATTCTGATTTGTTTTTTTATTCCAAAGATCTAAACGTTAAAGATAAAAGAGGAAAATTAAACTTTGTTTTCAATAATGCCTTTATTGAAGAATTTATGAATAACTCAAGAACAAAAAAGTTTTGCTTGTGTACATGAGTTCAGTTCACGAGTACGATCAAATTTTTGACCCAATGTTTATCTATTTATTATATTGAGCTTTATGTTTTTCTTTGTAAGCCTAGTACGCCTAGCATAAAGCCTAGCTTAATTTTTTTCTTTATAAGCCTAGTTCAGTGAAGAAAAATTGAATCGAACTCTCCCAATGATAGCAATAAAATTATGGGCACAGGGAAATTGAATATAATTCTCCATAATGGTGCTTTTATTTGCTAAAATTAATGTGACGGTGAAATCATTAGATATATTTTCGCTATTTTATCTCTAGTAAAAATTATATGAAAATTTTCATTTTACCTTAACTGCATACCAGGCTATAGAGTCCTTTATAACAAATATGCAAGTCCAATTTCAGTAGCCATAAAAATAAAGGAGCTTTTAATCACAGATATACAAAACGTTAGCTTTAAACGAAAAAAAACCACATGGATCAAATCCATATTTAGTTGCCGATATAGTACTAAAATTACATTTGCAGTAGGATTTAAAAGCTAAAAAGTAACACTACCAGATATTTTATAATTAGTGTCACCGAATAAAATCTTCGTTCTAAATTAAACGGCTTTTGAGATCTCTGAGACCAAATGCGATTAATCCGTTACTTGAATTTATCTCGTAGTTGATCGTGAAACGGTAAAGCTGAAAATCATGCCCATGAAATTCATAAATAAGCAACATATTAGGTATACACCAGAATTGAAAATTGCATATCTCACCAGTTGCATAATCAATTTGAACTACTGAACTTTTATCTTTTTTCCCGCAGAAAATTAGTGTACGCACTCATCCATCAACGATACAACTTGCCTCGAGCCGCTAAAAGTTCCCATACAGTTCACATCGCCTTTGCTTTGCATTAAGGTAGAACGTGCAATGCATCGGATCGAACTATCAACAATCTTAAACGAATTTCCATACATGGTTTGTTCTAGTGCCTTTTGCCACCAATTCACATCCCTGCATCAGCTTCTATTATCATAATCGATCGAAAACTAGTTCAATGCTGGTTTTATCTCACTATTTATGTGCGGCGCTTCTCAAATCGTAAGGATACGTACAAGCTTTCCTTCTATTGCTTATTGTAGTTCTGTCTTTTGAAACGAACGGGGATACGAAAGTAGGGAACGAATTGATATGAGATATGGTGAGACGTTTAGAAACGTATTAGTGAGCCGTTCAGACATGAAATAGTAAGCCATTCGGACATGAAATGGTGAGTCATTTGGATATGAAATAGTGATATATGTAGTTCATTCATCTCAGTGAACGGAAACGTTTCTTTTCGTTCGTTCGTTCATGAACGACCCAAGTTTAATATACATCAATATGTTTCCGAGAGCGTTAAAGTATCCGGAGGTACAACTTTTACAAGCGATGTTTGCATTACAAAATGAAATGATAAATTAAATAGAAGCTGCTTTAACGGATACCGAAACGGCCGTGGAAAAAAGGTTCTTGATTTAACTGAATACATGCATAAAAGTATGATAAACATTGCTAGAAAAAAATTCTCCCGAAAAAATAACTTCCAGAACTGCGTTGAATAATATCAACCATTAAAAAGAGAATTTATCCAATGCTGGTGTAATTCGAACTATTATAAGTAGCGATATCAATAATGCTATAAATGGAACAACATTTGAATGATTTATTTGTTATATGACATTACGCAAAACAAAATCGATTCAGCAAATCAAAATCAATATGAAAAAACGAACTTCTATTCAGCAAATCAAAATCAATGTGAAAAAAACGAACTAGTAACCGGTAAAATGATGATATAGACTATGTACGTAGCTAGCAATATTTTCAAATATAACATCTTCGATGATCATGGTGAATTATGTTTGAGATTCTTCAAGTACTGTTCGACAATCTGGAAATAAAAAATAAAAAATAAAACAAATAATAAAATGGATGATGTGTATACATCAAAAACCATACCTGGGTGTTGTCTTGACTTGAAATTGTAGAAGCATGCAGTCAGCTGAGACGTAATATATTAAGAATGTGTTCAAATAGAAATTGCTGATATCCAAACAAGTTCATAGTATAATGCTATTACAGTGGTGTCTTAAGGCGGAACTATAATAGGCTTAAATTACCTCAAGTGAACGCCGAAAATGAACGAAAAGCCAATGCCTCCTAGAAGTACGGGCCGTCAGGCTACGTAATCGTTTTAGCTATGACGTCAATTTACCCGTAAATTTTGACATTTCCACGAGGCAGTGCCGACACACGGAGATTTCACTTGCGGTTTTTAAGCTAAAATATGAATAAAACGTTAGTTTTTTGTACGTGGACGCGTTGTAGTAATAATATTTAGTCATAACTTGCATTTCGTGTCAATCAATTTTATCGACAGTGAATCGACACAAAACGTCACATAACCTAACACCAACCGATAAACATTTCGTAGCGAATTTTTCCAATTATACCGCACGCATTAATTTGTGTTTTAGCTGTTCACTAGCACTGTTCCGCGGATCTCACTTTGTTTTCACTTCACTCACTTCAACACAACCTGTACAATTTACGATTTCCCGCGGACGTCCCATAAGACTACGTGTGTTTTTCGCGACACTTTGACAGTCTAGTGTGACGTCATTATTCTGCATTACGGTCCGTACTTCTAGGAGGCATTGGAAAAGCTCACTCGATTGGTGTCGATTGGTTAATTTGCCCATAATGGATTTACCGAAACGATGTATTATATAAAGTTATGTTACAAAAGATACAAAGTAATAGAAAAGAATATTAATTTTTACCGAAATTTACACTCTTAAATAGAACTGTCGCTAGAATCGGTCGATATCATCAATCTGAAACTCGTTAGAAATTATTAGAAGCTCAAATTATTCTCTAAGTTTTTTTTTTAGTAAAATTAAATGTATTTCGAAAATGAAAATCGGAGTGTTTTATTGTTTTAGTCACATACCAAATCGGCGTGTTTTATTGTTTTATTCACAAACAAGTACTGACTACCATGTGTCAAAAAAGTAACATTTTTACACAATCAGTCAAAAAACTAACATTTTTATTAAATATTGATGAAACCTACTGACTATGGGATCAAGTATGGCTGACTACTAGATCTAATGTGGCTGACTACTAGCTCTGGGCGGCTGAGTGCTGGAGAAAAATAGTCATTTTACTTTTTTCATTATAGCAAAAAAAATTCGTATAATTAGTTCTTATATGCATTGTAATTAAAACTAACAAAATTAAGTTTAGTTTTATAATGAAAGTTGGTATGAAATATATTTTACTGCGAAGATAGAATATTTTCAGTTTGAATTTGGTGTTTAGTGTGTTAACCTACATGCTTGTATCATTGACATGCACGGTGGCAGCAAATCCTTCCCCCTGATTTACCCAATTAAAATTGATGCTACGACGCCATTATTTAACAATTCTACAACACCATGCAAATGTAGTTTGATTGTAGAAAGTCAATTCCCCTTGAGAAACGTGCTATAAAGTATCAGCAGTTGAAAACTTATAAAACTATTGGGCTTGTGATATTTATAAGAAGCAAAAATTGTATTAAAGAGACCGACAAATAATGAGCTGTTGAAAGTGGTTAAAAAAATATTGTAACAAATGAAATCATTTAATACAATTAACAAAGGCAAACAATTCTGGAATCAAATCTGGAGTGCCATAAATTTGACTAGAAGAAAAGTCAAATCTAACGTACCGATGAAAACGTAGGATTATGACACCACTGTAATAGCTGAAAATGTTGAGGAAATGGCGAACGTCTTTCATCATCACTTTTCTAGTGTTGGAAAGAATTTGGCACAAATAATATACACTAACGTTATCTTGCGTTGCGATATTCAAACCAACGAATAAACTTCATTCAGCCACATTGATACTGCAACAGAGAAAGAAATAGTGTGGATAATTGGTGACATGAACACTAATACAACTTTTGGGTTCGATGGTGTTTCACCTAGCTGTCCCAAAAAAATAAAACAGATAAGCAAAACATTAACGGTCATATTAAATGCTAGCTTTCAAACAGGTGATTTTCCAGATACTAAGAAAGTGGCGACTATTCCACTAATACTAAAGGCTAATGTGTAAATATATTTTCTCCAACGTCTTTGATGTCACATGTCTCCAAAATAATGGAAAGGTTTTCCAAGAAAAACTGCTGCGATGTTTATGTAGAAAGTTATTACTTTATAAACGAGGGTGAATTTGGATTCAGAGCTTGGTTTATCGACACAGTGGATGAAGTATTCAACTCTTTGGCTGTATAAAGTAGTTGAAATCATTGAGATGCAAATTATCGCCCGCACTGGATTAAATGATTTGAAAATTACCTGATGATCCGTATGCAAAAAGTTAAGATTACAGGAAAACATAGTGCAGAGCTTTCTTTTGAACAAGGTGTTCCCGAAGGGTCTGTTTATACAGCCATTATTTTCCTAATTTGTGTGAATGATATGTTCACATAATATGTTGGTATATTTCGGTGACGATACTGTTCTTACAGGTCCAAAGGCAGATGTTAGATCTGGGGCTGGTGTATATTTACAATTATCGCATGACAGATAGGCCTCTTCGCTTATAGAGCACGTTTTTATTTTCCAAACAGAAATATTCGCTGTCTTGAGAGCTGGTTGCTGAAGGATTGAAGAAAAGTGAAGAGGCAAACTTATTGCTATTTGGAGTGGCAGTGAAGCCGCGCTCGCTAATGCCGCTATGTAGACTTCTGACTACTTCAAAAATTGCGCAAGAGTTCAGGTCAGGAGTGAACTCTCAAAATCAGAAGTCCGTTCGGTATATTTATCGAGACGACGGGTTAGAACCAAATTCAAAAATATCTATAAAAACATCAGCGTTAATCTGACTACCAAATTTCGTCGGCGCCGCTGTACACAAAACAAACATTAAAATGCCGAAAGAATTAACTAATATCTACCTCACGAATTCACTAAACAGCATTCTAACTAAGATATTTTTCATTGATTTAAAATTTACATCTACACTTTCCGGAAAATTATGTTTCAGAAATTATTCACCAGGCGCGCGGATCTTAACAAAAGGCTTATCCGGAATCAGCTCCGATGGTTTTGGAAAAAAAATAATTTCAACTCAACCGTCTCTTACCGTAGCCAGTCCCAGGAACGCTGATGTGCCCCCTACCGAAATTTACTTTTTGTCCGTTTTTTTTTCGTTAGTCATTAGTTTGACCGCAACATCCAAAACCGTGACATAATCTCCTACCTCAAAGAAATCCTCCATAATCATTCCCGCGATTGGTTGATGACCTAAACGACGTGGATCGCGTTAGGGCGACGATTGAGCGCCTTGAGCGACGATCTAAGATAAGTCAGATGACTTCACAAGGGATTTAGAGGTAAAATTTTCCGTGTTCATTCCGGGATAATATACGTGAACTTAAATAATCTATTTCTCAGTCATTTATTGATGGATTTCAAAAAAAAAATTCAGTGATTTATTAGTTTTGATCTCTATTTGGATTCCATTACGCTAAATATAGTATTTTCAACATCATGAAACTTGCAGGATAGAACAAACAACTGGGGAATCAAATTCCAACACTTTAATCGCTAATACATCATATCAAAGAGCACTTTGTAAGAAACAAAAGGTACGACCGGAAAAGAGCTGACAATTTTAGATGAATTAAAGATCTATGCACTATAAATTGGACACCTTTGACAGTGGTTTCAATACAGAGCGTAGACAAGCTAGCGTGCAAAATTTGACAAAAAGATGGGATCTGAGGCATTTTCTCTCGTGTGCATCACCTATCTTAAATTTATCTGCTAATGATTTAGCGAACTTTTCAGATACAATCGATTTTTCAATGTTGTCCAACGCTTCTTTGTATTTTTGCGCATTCTCACGACCAAAGTTCAAAACTTAACTCTTAGACCCTTAAGTGATACAAGATTGAAAAAACGTCTTGACACTTTAAATCTCCTAATGCAAAATCTGTTTGATATATACGAAGCGTTAGTAGCTTAAGCGGAAGGTAGAGATTTAACTACTAGTGTCTTTAAAAGGAAAATTTCTAAAATTTAAATTTATTATCAGCCTAATAGTATCGCATAGTAGTTAAGTTAGAATTGATGCTGCGAGCAAATACATTTAGAGCCATTACCTATATCTGATCATCGCTAACAATATTTCAAATACAGCAATTCAGGGTTTTCAAATCCAGCAATTCAGGGTTTGAAAGTACACTTATCACTGTGAGAAATTCGCATTGAGTTTAGATGTAGTATGTAAGCCAAGTATCCAGAGCTGCTTGTATTGACTGCATTCGATAATACATATAAGTAACAAGTGTTTCACTTTCCTAAATTTTAAAATACAATAAGGAGCACGTGTGGTAGAATATACACACAAAACCAGCACGACTCCTCTACTTTTGTTCGAAAATTAATGTGAGAGATTAGCTCAGAAAACTTGGCTCTTAGTACAATAGTTCCTGATCTCAGTTGGATTATAGAGTCTCGTCTGAGATCACTGCGAAGAGTCTCTGTCATTCAACTAGCTTTATTAGATGCATAAGAATAATATCAATTTTATTTTTAGAAGTAACATTAAATTTCCACTTACTAAGATGTAGAATAACACAATAATAAGCAAGATTGTATATTTGACTGTAAGTATAACAAATCAAAAATCCAAAAAAGGAAAAATAATATGTTCCTATGAGTTCCTTAACGTGCAACGTATCTAATATCCTGCGATATAATAGCTCAATAATATTTATAAATAAAAAAATCATTATTAAAGAATCACTTTTCGAACTAACTGATTTATTTTTATTTTTTAGATCTTAATCAACTTGAGGTCAGAAAGCCTATGGAACAGATAGTAATTGAGTCTTCTGGAGATGGCCAAAAATTTCTTGTTCGAAAAGAGGAAAATTTAGCAGATCACGTTCTTGCTGTCGGTCCTCGCTATCAACCTCAGGACTTTAAATTTGGCGTAGCAGCTGGATTAGGCGTTCACACCAGTGGCGTTCTAGGTAGATACATTATCAATAAAACTGTTTTTAGTAGAGCAAGAATCACGGAAAAGAAGAATCATTTAAAGTCGAGATCTCCCACTAAAACTCGAATTGACAGAGCTTCAATCGCAATCGATATATACGTTTGTCGAATGACTGATTCCAAAACTCACTTTACTCCTGATTTGACTCCCTCACAGCTGAGCTAACTTAAAGCCCGAATAATAACCAGATATGCTAGCAGCTGCTTCACAATCTATTCAGCTATACAACCAAGAGAAATGTTTGCAGGTGCCAGTAAATTGAAATGTATCTAAAATCTTAAAGTGAAAATTGGTCTGTAAATAAACGCATTATATCAGAACCTTAAAAAATGAATCGGAAAAATTAATAATGACACAAATAATTCAAAATTAATCATTTTTATCTATTTCAGTCGTTGGTATTAACAAAGGCTTAAGTACAACCTACAAGATTCAATCCAACCGACCGCTCCGCGCCTACCACTTAGTAGGGCGATTCGGCAAAGCAACAGAAAATTTCTTCGAAGATTCTCGAGTAACAGCCAAAGCTCCCTTCGGGCATGTTCGAAGTGATCGTCTCGAAGCAAAGATATCATCATTGCAAGCTGCTCATCAGCGAAAAATGTACGAATTGTGCGGCGTAGATATGCAGTCGAAAGCAGCTTACGAAATAGCTTCGAAGGGCGTGATACGTCCAGCTGACAATACAATACCGTTAATTTATGGAATAAAACTAATAGATTTTCACCCGCCCGAATTCACTTTAGAAGTGCATGTGATGAATGAATCTGAACAATTTTTAGCTGCGCTGGTTAATGATCTCGCAATAGAACAAAAAGCTGTTGCGTATTGCTCGAAAATTCGCTGCATAAGACATGGACATTTCTCCGTAGAGAACTCATTACTACGTCGACACTGGACTTTAGAAGGTGTTCTTAGTCAGATGGCCGAATGTAGAAAAATCATAGAGCAGTATCCGGCTATGTTGCAAAGAACAGACCCTGCTCTTACAACGGAATAAGTTTTAAGCTTTTATTGTCTTTCAATATGACTATTCGAATCAATTAAGTCCTTGTAAATAAATGAATATGTATTTAAGATATAGTTAATTTTTGGAAAACGTCTTCTAATGGACCACTTATTTGTCTCAAGTGATTTGAATCTGTCTAAAAAAAAAACGTGTCATAATGGACCACTTATTTGTCTCAAGTGATTCGAATCTATCAAAGAACGTCGTAACTCATGCTTTGTTATCAGTTGTAAAAAATTTCTATCCCGACCTGTACTCGGTTTAATGTTATCCAGTTGATTTTAATAGTTATCAAGCAAACCGTTGTTCATTTGCGCATGATAGTAGGATGCCTGTTGTCCGAAGTAAAGGTGGATCTGTAATCCATATTTTACTTTGTTCCTCGATTTTTATGTTTCTGTCCTGCATGTTAAATTCAAAAAATCTAACGATCCTAAAGATCCTAATAAAGTAATACATATTCGCAGCGACTCATTGAAATCAATGTCAAAACAAATAGTTTTTTCGATCAGACATTATTTAATGAGTTAATTTTTGCATCCTTTTTTTCTACCTTTAAAAATGTGTCTTGTTCCAGCATGCATAAATCATATTGCTACAAAAGCAGCTTTTATGCCACCGCCACCATCGTATGGCTTAAAATGTGCGGATGCGCCTGTTAAACGGACCAAATTGAAATCGGAGCAAGGAGAATTCCCTGCTTCAGCAGATCGAAGTCAAGGTCACAAGTATAAAATGATTTTGAACGACTATGCCCCCTGGAAATTTAACGAAGATGAAGAAAGGTGTTTCGATGCTTTTTTCATTCGAACCAGACGTGGCACGGAAATTGCATGTTTGTATGTGAATTGTTCATCGGATGCGCAATATACAATTCTCTTTTCGCATCCTAACGCTATTGATTTGGGAGTGCTTTCTGGTTATTTGCTAGGCTTAGGCCAAGAAATCAATTGCAATGTTCTAGGCTACGATTATTCAGGTCGGTATTGAACATTTCTGAGATTCAGTTGAGAATTTATGTTTAGTTTTTGGTTTACGACTTGTAATTTTATCAGGTTTTCTTTAGTATTTGACAGTGGTGATTTAGTAATTTGTAATCAGAATGACGTCAATTTTTATCTGCTTGCAATTGGGAAACAACTCAAGAAAATAATTCATTGACCTAGTAGGATACAGCGAACACCTGGGTTTTGCAACCCATTACAAAGCTCTTATGGAAAACATCGAATATTTTGCTAAGCATATTGATTGCATTTGTTTTCAGTTCGATAATTAAATATTTCAGTAATGATTAATTATTAATACAATCTATCCAGTATCCATCATTATTAATGTGATAAAAATAATGGTATAGTTAGAATATTAATATGAATGAGTTCCGCTTAATTAGCTAACAGCACCAACAAAATAAGTAACAGTATCCTGATTGAACATATTGCAGCTTCGGCATGAATTCAATGTAAATCATACGACCTACCTGAATTAAAAGTACAAGACACAATTCTCTAGATGATAAGAATATTCCTGTCTACGGAATTCCCACAAACAGGTTTCTCATGCTGATATTTGAAAGAGCATTTCCAAAAAAATCTTTGCTATAATGTTAACAAGATTTATTGGGAAATGCAATTAGAGTAGTTAATCCATGCAATTTATGGTGCCGAATCCCAATCTATTGTATAAAGGTTTAAAAAAATGATGGGAGTTTAATGAATTACGATAAAAAAAACGAGTGTAGCCAATCTGTGAACCCTTTTTAAAGTATACGCAATTATGGTCTTTTATGAAAATTCAAGACGTAGACATGCACTATTGCTATAGCACTTGTAAGCATCTTTACAGTTAGATTACTCGGTTGATTAAGTTTTAGTCGGTTTAGTAAAGCTACTCTTTGCAGCCATTTTTATTGGTATAGAAACGGCTTCCAAACGCCTAATTGTAATTAATTATAATATTTTAAGTTGATGATTCTAATATTTTAAGTTAATGATATCATGTACGAATTGTGCGGCGTAGATATGGAGTCGAAAGCAGCTTACGAAATAACTTCGAAGTAATGAATGAATCTGAACAATTTTTAGCTGCGCAGATTAATGATCTTACAATAAACCAAAAAGCTTGCTTTGCTTGTACTAATGTTAAAAAAAAAACTTAAATTCAAGCGGTAGATTAATGGTGAGAATACATAGATTTTGGCATTCAACGCAGTTGAAGCTCAGGTGCAAATACTTACATTTTTGTGTTCAAAACTTAAACAGTCTGAAATTAAGTTATAAGTACATGATTTATACAGATGATATTCTCCTTCTAAATGCAAGCCAAGATCGCAGGGATCTAGTCACTCGTACTTTTGCTAAATCGAATCACTGAAAAATTTTAAACTGAAAATTTGGGTAGGGGAAACCGATTATAATTTTCCGTTAAAACAGAAATAAAGTCATTTTACAAATATCAGCGAGAACAATACTGAAAGAATTAAATAAACAAACAGCTTTGGAATACTAACAGATACAAACTTACTTATCTCTACAACATTATAAGGACCAAGTAGAAAATTTTCCGAATTACCGAATCTTCTAATATTTCATTCTTCGTTTTAAACAAATTGTTATATATGCCTGTATAACCCCTGCTAGCATCTATGAAACAGTTAACTAGAAACAAGGGTCTACAAAATGTCAATGCGAGAATACCAACTACTCGGAAACGTGGCATTAGAAGTAATACAACGATGCTCTAGCAACAAGTTTCGTGCATTCATTCATCAATTCCTTATGTATTTTATTATTCTAGCCATAAAATTTTAGTTTCAATGGTTGTATGGTTTTTTGGATGACCATTTCAGGCTTTTTGCCAAAGAGAGTAAGTGATTTTCTTACTGTATCCTTAGTATATGTTCCATGTAATTCTTCTATTTCCGTCTACGATCAATTCTTTTCTGAACTTTTCAACAACCTCGTAATTCGTTTGCATCTTATATGCAGTGACATTGATTTGCCTAACTTTATTTTGGATACCGCTTTCTGTCTGTTTTATTTCGCAGTTTAAACGTAAAATATCAATCAGAAATTTCAATACACCTTTCCGGTCTTGCCATTGCAATTTTTGTCGCCTTTTCCACCTTTAAAATTCAAATTCCGATATGGCCCTTACATTTCAATTATTATAAATCTGATTTCGACAGTTTGGCTAACGAATTTAACTTGTTTAATTAAGAATCTTTACTCGATGACCTTCACTTAACGAATGTATTTTTAAATTTTAAGACTTCCTTCCTTTCTTAATCTCATGATTTATTCCTTCCAACCATTCGCTTTAACAGAATGATAATTATTAGTTTTGGTCCAATGCAACGTCTTCTCTCCAGGCTAAAGACGTAGCTCGTGTTAAGTGTAGAGCTTCAAGGTCTCATGATGAGTTCATAGAATTTTCAAGGCCAGGATCTGCGATCAGAATCATCGCTAAACAAGCTAATTTTCCAAGGTTCAAGACCAAGAATGGCTTCATAGAATTCTCAAGGTTACTACCTGAGGCCAAAATTACCGCTAAAAAGCCAAGTTTTACACCAACAATGATTCTTCTAATTGTTCTAATCAGCATAGCCCCTTGTGGTCTTATATTCATTTCCTAGAAAAATCCATCACTTCCCGGCTTTTAATCATCAAGAGATTTGTGAATTATTTTATTCTTCCCCAGCCATCTCCACTCTCGCCCTATATTTCCCTATTTGCTAGTTCGTTACGTTTTTTCTTCCATCCGAGTTAAAAATCAAATTCAATTCACTTAATATAAATATCAGTAGTGGTCCTGATGGTATCCCGAATTTGCTAAGTCACTTCCCTCGTCACTTCGCGTGCAAATGGAAGTCGGCTCATATCTTACGGATTCGCAAATCTAATGCCCAGGCTGCATTTCTCAATATTGGCCACTTTGCCTTCTTTCGTAAACTACTCCAAAGAGTTGATAACAATAAACTTCTTCCAGCCTTGTAGTCCTTTTTTGCTCCTATGCAGCATGGAGGGCAGATGTTGAACATCCAATCCTATATAACTTTCTTTTATTAGTTTCTGCTTTAGATCAACAGAAGCAGGTTGATGTTGTTTATTTTCAAAAGCTTTTGAAACTTGATAACACGCTTCTTCTCTCGAAGTGCGAGTGCTTTGGTATTTCTAAGTCCCTTCTTTCCTGGTTTTCCTAGTCCTAGGCAAGAGTAACAAGCTTTTGTTAAAGGAAAGATCACTCAATCCTTTTGTCTTTCACAAACACTGTTGCATCTGCTTTAGTTTGGATCAACAAGGACAAATATTTGTCCTATATACCGATTTTTCCATTGCTTTTCACTCCGTTGCTCAACGCTACTGCATACAGCTGGTAGGCTATAGATTCTCCGATTCGGTTCTATCTTTGTTTTCCTCTTATGTCCATGATCGTACATGTGTAGTAACTACCAAATCATGTTCTTAAACTCGTTTTTGTTACATATCTGGAGTTACACAAGGATCCATTCTTGGTTCCTTACAATTTTTGCTTATTACTAATGACCTTCCTACGACAATAAACTCATCTTGACTTTTATCTGCGGATGACTTCAAGATGTTTAGAGTGACTCGGTCCCATGAAAATTGCTAACATCTTTAAAATTACCTTTGGACCTTGAGAAGCCGGTGTTCAGCAAACTCCCTCCCTCTGAATATCTCGAAATATAAAATATCTTACACTCTTCATAAAACTCCTACTGTATTTTTTTAAATGTCTTTCTAGCTCCTTTCTTGATGCGGTCGATAGCTTTAAAGACTAGCTCTAAACTTAAATTTGATTAGCACATCATGCATAGTTTTATAGTTTTATACTTATGTCTTCAAAAAACTTTTGCGAATATTTTAACCCGTGTGCATCTATTCCTAGTGTTTAGAACGAACGTTTTAGGTAACGTGTAGCTGCTTTGGGATCCGTTCAACGTAGGTTCACACGTTGTTTGTTCTTCAAGTTCAATATTCATTAGGCTATGCATGGTGAACGTCAAATGTTTTCACAAATTGCTTCTCTTGAATCACGCAGACTGATCCTCATTTTCAAACTTCATCACCAGCCTATACTATCTGATCTCTGTTCCCAAGTTTCCAATCGCTACAAGAGATTCACAAGAACATTAAAATTAAGCAAGCAATATCAATCTTAAGTCTTTGTTCGTTCCTCAGTCAATAGGAAAACTTAAATCTATTTTTAAAAAATGCAGTCATTTCCTACCCTGTCAATTCTTAATTTAAAACTTCACTGCATTTTATTCTTGTGTAGCTAAACTACCTTTAATTTTTTTTACGAATTTTTTTAAAGCGTTATCTTTATTAATTATTTTTTACAGTAATTGGACTATGTATGTTGTCTTCATTTAAATAAATAAATGAAATAATTACTGAACCAAACTAATCTACACTTCTAGGATATGGGTGTAGCTCCGGAAAACCGAAAGAAGAAAACTTGTACGCAGACATCGATGCCGCCTTTGATGCTTTAAGGGACAGATATAGAATTCCTGCGGATAAAATTATTCTCTATGGGCAAAGTATCGGTTCGGTACCAACTGTAGACCTAGCAAGCCGTCATCGAGTTGCTGCTGTTGTATTGCACGCAGCTTTTATGTCTGGTGTAAGAATGCTGTTTCCAAAGAAATCATTTACCTTTTACGACCCCTTCAACAATATATCTAAAATCCCGAAGATAACGTCACCAGTTCTCGTGATTCATGGCACAGCCGATGATATTGTGAAAATCGTTCACGGCGAAGAAATATACAAGAAAGTTAAGAATCCATTGCAACCACTCTGGATCGAAGGCGCAGGTCATAATGATATTGAAAGATTTATTCAGTTCATACAACGACTGAAGTATCTTGTTTCGGAGGAACTAGATACATATTACCGGAAAAAAGCGAATAGAGGTCGACCTCGTGTGACTGCATAGGCAGCTTTCAATATGAAATCGACGAAAAATTTAAATGTATAGGTAACACATGGTAGCCTAGGTTTATACCTATACTTAGGTTTAATTTAGGTGATTTTAATATTTCTGCATGATCAATACATTGTGCGATTCTAAATAATTGAATATAAAAATAACAAAAAAGTTTATTATTTTCAAAGCCAAGTGTGGGATTAACTATGAATATTTTGAGAAATGTAACAATGTTGTGTTTCTTGGGAATTTTTACGAACACAGTATTAACATATTCCAAAAAATGAGACTGCAGTGGACTAGTCTCCGGACAAAACTAGTTTCTGGTTACTGTGAGTTCATTGCTCAACTTCTAAAAAAAACTTGGACATGTTTTCTTTTTTGACTAGTTCTTAAATAATTTTCAATCTGAGAGAAACATTAGTTTGAACATATGTACATATATAAAATTAGTAACCTATCTACAAAAAGCTAACCCATTTGCAAAAAATATTTCATGCGCAATTTATTCTATAGTTTCTAGAATGCATTGTATTTCGCATGCATTTAGGCTATTTTTGATAGTGTTCTGCCTTCGAATATACATATATTTAATGAACGTAACTTCGAAAAAAATTAATTGTAGGAAAATCTATTTTTCAAGCAAATATAAGAAGAAACATTTTGAGAAATTAAAAGTAATGTAAGAAATAGATTTTATTGTAAAATTATAAACACAAACAAATAATTATAAATTAATGCATGGGTTGGTCCTCTGCCGCTTTCATCGATGCAAAACGATGCAAAACCATGCAAAACGATATCTAGGACAAAGAACAATCATCTGAAGTCACTTGAAACACACGTCCTTGAATAATAGTAGTAATTTTATGACTCACTACAGAACGAGCGTGCAATTTTATTTGCAGCTCCTAAACGCAGTCATTTAGAAAAACAATTTTCCTCTTTGGTGAAGCACTCAAATTGAAAACTATCTAGCGTGAATTTGGCTCTATTGCTACGTTCGCTAGTAATTCAGTCTGTCAACCACCACCGAAGCTATTTTCAGCTCCTTTAGAACATTAAACACGGTGCTTATCGACACAGTTATGTCTTTTTGTTCAAATGATTTTCTCCCTATGTTTTTAAGGGAAACCGCGAGATCGCTTTCGACACAACACTCAATGTGTCCCAACACGTCTATTAATTTTTTTAATAGGTTCCTTCAAATTTCCGTTGAACTGGAACTTTGGATTTTTTTTATAAAGCGATATAATTGTTTTCACAAAATCTACAGCCATTAAAATGCCCTCTAGGTGCACAGAACCTAAATATTTTTCCGTGCTGTAATGGAAAAACAAAAAAATGGAATATCGAGCTCAACATTTTCCGAACTCTGAATCATGATGTCTGAGCTGTACAATATGACTAGTTAATTTATTTGATACATCAGCATGTTCATTTATTGAATTGAAATAAACATTCAAACAAAAGACCCAAAACCAAAGTATTCTAATCTTCGAATTCACAAGAGTAAACTAAAGTTGAAATAATTTACTAACTGTCCGTAGACTAGTGCATCTACTCTATGTTCCATATAGCTGCTCAAAACTCTTATAACTGCTAGGGAGTATTGGCTTTCGAGTAGATTGTCATTCCACGCAGAAAACAAAATATAACGTTTTTCTTTCTGATTCATTCGCAGAAATCTTAGACAATCGATTAATCCAGCACCCATTGTAATCAGCAAGCTCGTACGTCATTCAACCCCATTCGTTTCTCTAGGCCACTGCATCTCCAAACATTACGAATTACACAAATGTTTTGACTTTGACAGCAAGCCTCCACGATTCCGTTGCAATGGAGGATTGTGAGGAATTTAATAATATACGGCTACTAATCTTCTTCTTAGGTGAATACATTAGCCTACATGATCCAAATGTAGCATCGCTACCACCGCTATTTTGGAAGTTTTAATAAGTCACCTACAGTGTATTGCACCATGGCCTTCAATTGCACTCAGTCCTTTTTTGTATGCGAGCCAAACTATTTAAATTTATTTGATTTTTAATTCCTATAATTTCTAATTTACTTAATTTCTAATTTTTAGTAACTCATTCTGACTCTATGAGCTTCCTAAATAAACCGAGTCATTCAGAAATTACACATTCCATCCATATCTTAAATTCGGTAAAACCCCAAAACATTTTCGGCTCCTTGTTTGATAAGCTAAATAGCAAATCTGTAGCTGATTGATATGAATATTTTGTGCTATCTCTTTTGCCAATGACAAATTGAAGAGGACGTCGAAAGGGGCGCCTCCTTGGCACTAAATTATGGTGGACCCAGTGTATCTTAAGAAATTGTTTTCCATGTCGAAATCCAACACGTTCGTGCTTATCCTGTTTGCGCTACCAACAAAAGTCAGCTACGATGTCTAAAACTTTTCTATATACTACCGCAGAGAAAATGTTCCGTCAGAACACTCATGCGATATAAGCTCAACACATTTAAAACGTTGTTTTGGAAAACTTGTAGATATATACCTGTAACTAAACATTGGAAAACTTTCGCTTTTCATCAAAATCCACAACATTAAAAAAATTGGTTTTTGTTTTTCAATTAAATTTTTATTTGGTTTAGCATCGCAATTCAACGTGTGGGGGCGATTAAGAGATTTCTCGTATGTGGAATGGAAAATACTGGTGATGATCTTATTTAATCGACCTCTTCGATGGTTGGTCCGGAACCGCCAGCACCACCTGGAGCAGCACCGCCGGCTCCTGGGGCACCTGGGAAACCTCCGGGCATTCCACCTGGGGGACCGCCGCCAGCCTGGTACAATTTCGTGATGATTGGATTGCAGACAGACTCCAGTTCTTTCTGACGATGCTCGTACTCCTCCTTATCTGCCAACTGATTGGCATCGAGCCATTTGACGGTCTCGTTGCATTTGTCCAAGATCAAGTTCTTGTCTGTATCTGAGATCTTGCCCTTTAAGTTGTCGTCATCCATTGTAGCCTTCATGTTGAAGCAATAAGATTCCAGGGCGTTCTTAGCTGCGATGGTTTCCTTCTGTTTCTCGTCCTCTGTGCGATACTTCTCAGCTTCATTGACCATACGTTCAATTTCCTCCTTGCTGAGGCGACCCTTGTCGTTGGTGATTGTGATCTTATTTTCCTTGTTGGTGGAACGTTCGAGAGCGGTGACGTTCAAGATACCGTTGGCATCAATATCGAAGGTAACTTCGATTTGAGGAACGCCGCGTGGTGCTGGTGGAATTCCAGACAATTCGAACTTGCCCAGCAAGTTGTTGTCCTTGGTCATGGCGCGTTCGCCTTCGTAGACTTGGATCAATACACCAGGCTGGTTGTCGGAATATGTTGTAAAGGTTTGGGTTTGCTTGGTTGGAATGGTAGTGTTACGTTTTATGAGAACACTCATCACTCCTCCAGCGGTTTCGATACCTAGCGACAGGGGAGTGACGTCGAGTAGTAGAAGATCTTGCACTTCCTGTGACTTGTCACCGTGCAAAATGGCAGCTTGGACGGCAGCTCCGTATGCCACAGCCTCGTCGGGGTTAATAGACTTGTTCAGCTCCTTGCCGTTGAAGAAGTCTTGCAGGAGACGCTGCACCTTGGGGATACGGGTTGATCCTCCGACAAGGACAATATCGTGGATCGTCGATTTGTCTAGCTTAGCGTCGCGGAGGGCTTTCTCGACTGGTTCCATTGTAGAACGGAATAAATCTGCGTTAAGTTCTTCGAAGCGGGCACGGGTGATAGAGGTATAGAAGTCGGTTCCCTCAAAGAGCGAGTCGATTTCGATGCTGGCTTGTGTCGAAGATGAAAGCGTCCGCTTAGCGCGTTCGCACGCGGTTCTCAAACGACGCAGGGCTCGTTTGTTCGAGGTCAAATCCTTCTTGTGTTTTCTCTTGAACTCCTGGACGAAGTGGTTTACTAATCGGTTATCGAAATCTTCACCGCCCAAGTGAGTATCTCCAGCAGTGGATTTGACCTCGAAGATACCGTCATCAATGGAGAGGATGGACACATCAAAAGTACCACCACCCAAGTCGAAAATTAATACGTTACGTTCTCCAGCAGCCTTCTTGTCTAAACCATAAGCAATAGCGGCAGCTGTCGGTTCGTTAATAATACGGAGAACGTTTAACCCAGCGATGGTTCCAGCATCCTTTGTGGCTTGACGTTGTGAATCATTGAAGTAGGCAGGAACAGTAACAACAGCATTTGTAACTGTTTTACCCAAATAAGCTTCGGCAGTTTCCTTCATCTTAGTTAAAACCATAGAACTGATTTCTTCTGGGAAGAATGTCTTCTTCTCATCCTTGTAGAATACTTCAATTTTTGGTTTGCCATCAGCGCTCACAACATTGAATGGCCAATGCTTCATATCAGCTTGAATAGCTGGATCATCGAATTTACGTCCAATCAGACGTTTAGCATCAAAGATGGTGTTGGTTGGGTTCATCGCGACCTGGTTTTTAGCGGCATCTCCAATGAGACGTTCTGTCTCCGTGAAGGCAACATAGGATGGTGTTGTGCGATTACCCTGATCGTTGGCAATAATTTCAACTTTTCCATGTTGGAATACACCGACACACGAGTATGTCGTGCCCAAATCAATACCTACGGCTGGTGCTTTAGCCATCTGAAAGTAAATAAAAGAACTTATTAGTTTTTTTTTAAATTTTGGAAGAGGGTTGTAAAATCGCGATTTTCAGATATTTAGTTCTAAAAATCGTGGAACAGAAATGCTTATGACTAAGAAACAGGTGAATATAGAAGCGAGAAGTTTTTAGGAAAAGCTATAGGACAGGGACACGAAAATAGAATTGATAAGACAATCGGAGTTGGCATTTCCCTTATAATTCGGTTATAATTTTGAAGGTTTAGGTTTTATGGTTTGTGTCCAGTGATACGTAATTCAATTGTTTGATAATGGACTGGAGTTGTAAAGAAGATGCAATTGCGGTGTTAGCACTTCCAAAAATGTAGCATGGAAAAAGTATAATTTTTAAAAAATTAGTCGTTTGGAATCAGTCGAATTTCTGTCTATCGGGCGGCCAAACTATTCGTGGAAACCGGCGATGTAAAATAGACAACGATTGAAAGGTGCCTACAAGTAATGGACATAATGGATATTTGTTGATGGTAGCATTAACGGGAAAGCTAATTCACAACCACTATAGACTAAGTAAGCTGATCAAAAATATAGCAAAATTCATTGTACCATGACTATTTTTTTACCTCGCAGAAACCTTTTAATAAGCAAAATGACAGGGTATACGCTCGGTCATTTAAAGAAGGTGTTCAAACTTCAGCTGAAGTGTACCAGTAAAGTGTACTAGAAGGCGTAAAAAAACACAAGAGACTCCTTTCCAATAACCAGCCATCAACAGTAGGATTCTGAACATAAAGCACCCTCGACCCAGACTTGGCTCAGTAGCGATGTGCCAAATTTCATCAATGCCAATGATTGACTCTTGGGTAGTCGCCTCTACACAATAGCCCACTGCAATAGTTGCCACCATGACGTTGCCTCAAAGTTGACAAAGCTGGGCATGAATCACAACCGACGATAGGCGATATCGACTGTCGAAATTTCCGAGATTTGAGATCACGAAAATCAGAAAACGACAGCGACTATCGAAATCTCTGGCGATAGTCAAACGACTATCGATATGTCATCGATATCCATCTTCAGCTTGTGACATAATAGGTCTGTTCCCGGACTTTCAGTCACTGAATTTTCCTGAATTTTCCTGAATCATGTGGTGGGGGAAATTCATGAAAAGTACGGGAACGCTCTCATTGCATTTCCTGAAAATTGACAAACAAAAGTGTCAGTTTTCGGTTTTTGGAAGAACAATAGTGATTGTACGGTTATCCTGAGCGGTGATAAATTATCGCCACAAAAATATTCGACCTTCATAGCAAAATTACGGAAAAAATATGTTGTTTGCCGCGCACATTTGAAACTATTTACTCGCACCACACCATTTGACACTTTTCAGTATTTTTCAGTAGCTCAGACCCTACTGAATTTTACTGAGGGAGGGGAAATTTTCAGTTTTCAGTAAAACGGAGTACGGGAACAGCTTCATTGCAATTAATCGCGATTAATTGTAATTAATGGTGGTACGGGAACAGACCTAATAGGTCTGTTCCCGTACTTTCAGTAACTGAATTTTACTGAATTTTCCTGAATCATGTGGTGGGGAATTTCATGAAAAGTACGGGAACGCTCTCATTGTATTTCCTGAAAATTTACAACCGAAAGTGTCAGTTTTGGGTTTTTGAGAGAACAATAGTGATTATAAAGTCATCCTAAGCGGTAATAAATTATCGCTACAAAAATATTGGACCTTCATAGCAACATTAAGCCAAAAATATGTTGCTTGCCGCGCACATTTGAAAATATTTACTCCGTTTGACACTTTTCAGTATTTTTCAGTAGCTCAGACCCTACTGAAATTACTGAAAGAGGGGAAATTTTCAGTTTTCAGTAAAACGGAGTACGGGAACAGCTTCATTGCAATTAATCGCGATTAATCGCAATTAATCGTGGTACGGGAACAGACCTAATAGGTTTGTTCGCGAACTACGATTCATTGCAATTAATAGGTCTGTTCGCGTAGTACGATTAATTGCAATTAATTGCAATGAAGCCGTTTTTGTACTCCGTTTTACTGAAAACTGAAAATTTCGCCTCTATCAGTAAATTTCAGTAGGGGCTGAGCTACTGAAAAATACTGAAAACTGTCAAACGGTTTTCAGCGTAATGTTATCATGAAGAACGAATATTTTTGTGTAATTTATCACCGCTTAGGATGACATTGTAATCACTATTGTTCTCCGAAAAATCGAAAACTGACACTTTTGTTTGTCAATTTTCAGGAAATGCAATGAGAGCGTTTTCCTTCTTTTCATGAATTTCCACCACCAAATGATTCAGGAAAATACAGTAACTGAATTTTAACTATATTTTACTGAATTTTCCTGAATCATGTGGTGGTATGATTCAGGAATCATGTGGTGAATCATGTGGTGGAAAACACTCTCATTGGATTTCCTGAATATTGACAAACAAAAGTGTCAGTTATCAGTTTTTGTATATTTAAACGCTTCCTTCGTTACACGAAAACGTTTAATGAACCTACAAAATACCTTTGAATTACAAGATATTTTAAGATCTTTATTTCTTACTTCTGTTCCGGTAACTCCAATGGATTACTAGAATTTCTCAAATTCCATCGCAACACTTTTTCATTATCATCTTCAGATGAAGAATCAAAAAGTATGAATTCTTCCATTGATTTTCGCTGTGAATTTAATTACCGACAAACGTATCACTTGTTGGCGGCTCACTATTTGAATTTTCAAATGTCATTACCACTCATCAGATGCTGTCAAATGTCACGTAAATCTACCATGGAGTTATATTTCAAAAAAAAATTTCGATACATCATATCGTTGAGGCTGTGATGCCGACATTCCTAAGTCGATAATCGCTATCGTTTTTATTTGACGATAGGCGATATCGCCTATCGAAATCTCGTGATTCATGCCCTGACTGAGCCATTAGATCGGCCAGTCCCAATTTTTCGGTTGCGCATGATGTCCCGCTTTTATGGTTTGAGGAAAACCGCATCCAAAGCCATCCTCGGCCATTTCCATACTTCGCCACCTTCGGCCACTTCAAGCCATCACAATAGTGATCTGCAATGACCTCGGATGTGTCACTGTGTAGAGGCGGCACGAGATGCGTGCTGCAGTAAATGGTTAGCCAAAGGCCCGCGTGAAAACCAAAGATAGACACTAAAACTATTTGTTTTTTTATTGTTGAAGTATTAAACGCTATTACAAAACATTATTAAAGAACGTTTTGTCGTTTTCTTTTTGAACCCTTTCATGTTTCCAAAAATATTTTTAAGATTACTAAGTAATTTCATAACAGACCTTCCTAAAAGACCATGGAATATTTTCTTATTATTCCCATTTCTTTTTTACATAAAATTGTTTTTTTTTAATTCAGGAAAGGTATAGAAATAACTAATACAACGTAATTTAATAATTACAGCTATCGTAATCAAATAATTATTCTAGCACAGCAAGTGCAAAGTCAAGACTATTTCAAATGCATTCGTACAATAAATGAATTTTATACGGTTTCGTTTCCATATTTGCCATAGAAATGCTTACATCAGATGATTAAGTAATCTGATATTGTCAGTATTCTGTTGATTCTGATGCATACAATGGAGTATAATGCGAAAAAAGCATTCCGTCTCAGATTTCAAGCTTATCTGTTATTCCGTATCGTTTTTCATTACATTGAAACAGGTAGCTCCAAAAATTCATTTGGCCCATTTGCCTAGGTAACAAGTACTCTTGTTACTTCGTTGAAGTTTAGAAAAATGGTCAATCAGCAGCTTTCATCGTTGCATTCTACACACATATAAGCTTGTATCTAAAGAATTTAATGTTTATGATAATAAGAAAAAATATACCATCGCATTATCTAACAATTTGATTGTATTGTTTTGAAACAACAAAAAACTGCTTGGAAACCCATATATGACAAATCATCTTACATGAATTCACTTGAACTAGCTTAATGTTTGATAAGTGAAATTTCATTTAAAAATTGAAACGCAAGTTTGGTAAAAATAATCTTGTTTATTCAGGGGGCCCATAATTCTTCCCAGTTGATATGGTTTAGATATCATGCCCCCCGACAGAGGAGTTAAAAACAATTCGGGAATTTACTGGAAATTGTTGAAAATCACGAGAAGTTTGTGTAAAATTTAATGTCATAATGTTCTGGTAAATTATAACTTAAAAATTATGATGGCCGGATTCGTAGGGTTTGAATGCTTCTCTGAAGAACTTAGATATTTCTATTACCTCTTTTCTTTGTAATCAATTATCATTTTTAACCATTGATTGGCGCTTTTCCTTTTTACTTATGTTAGGTAAAACAGCCAGAGAACATTTTTTTTTTGATTTTGTTGACCATGTTGTATATGCGCACCGGATTGATTTGGGATAAGTCGATCCGATCAGGAAATTTTACCGGATTGGATTAACTTTGGCGTTAAAAGACCCGGATCGAGGGATTGAAAAATTCGTAGCCCACTTGAATTCTATTGATATATGTGACGTTCCGATGCGACATAGTTCACTTTAGTAGAACTGGCTGAATTTTATTCCGTTAATCCAGTCGCACCAAAATCTGCTTTGAAGTTTCATTTCAATCCGTTTCAAGCCAAGTCAGTCCAAATCGGTCCGTTTTGTATACTAGGCTATTTCAATCTCACCCCGGTTGAATCCACTTTCAAATCACATTGTATACGGAGCTAATGTTGAACGTACTCCAAACATCGAAGTTGTGTGAAGCCTTGTTGAATACCTTCCATGTTTGGGAAGCATTCAACATCGTACATCATAAAGGAACGTCAAGCTATGTAGCAAACTTAAGCCCAACTTCTATATATGTGTGTGTGAGTACAGAATAGAAATTTGATATTTGGCATAACCAGTTTTTGCCAGGTATGAAATGCGAAAGGAATACATGGAAATTTCGGATTTTGGGAAAGCCAAATCCCTATTTTATCCGTTTATCTGACTAAAAAATTGGAATCATTTGTAAATCTGACCTAAACTGGGACTCTGCACAAACTATGATCTTAGGTTACCATTACAGAATCGAACAAACACCAGGAAAAGGGGATTTTTTACTGCGTTTGTGATTTCGCTAACACTTTTAATGCCATATGACAATTTCAGTGACTTATTAGGGACCCTGTACATTAATCTCCCTCGACAAAATGAATCGGGGCTGGAATCTTGCAACTGAGGGACATCCACCAGCCTTCCAGATAAACTGAGTCATCCGGAGGACAGTTCAAAGGAAAAATTGTGTTCATGAGTTTTCAGGGTAATTCAAGGCTCAGCATCTATAAATTGATCCATTTGTTTTATTTATCTGTCGATGCCCGCACATATCGATGTAACCCTGACCATATTTTCGTGATTCATCACTCCGTAGAAACCGCTTCTGAGAACACTCCGGCTAGCTTGCTGTAAATTGCCTCACCGGCATAGGCTCTCTCTCAAAAACCCACACCTCAAATACATACAAAAACTGACAAAGTCAGCAACCTCAACTAATGCAAAAAAACCAGACTAAGAATCATCAACCAAGCCTCATTATACCTATTTCAAGTAATTCCATTTCAGGAAAATTTAATATAGCAGATGTCAGGCTACTCTTGTACTCTGCTAGTTTTACGACTAGCAGCAATCTCTCGAAACTTGAAGGCAATTACAAATTTCTATTACATGCATGGCCTTTTCGAGAAAACCTTCAGAATATCATACATATAAAATAAATTACTTATCGATCTGGACACAAAGACGATGTGAGCTAGTTTCCAAGGAACAACAGCGTATGTACAATAGATTGCTGGCGATGCGATTAGTTTATTGACGACAGACAAGGCTGCAGTAAGATTGTTCTAATACGGCAACCGACAATAGAGCATCGAGGTAGGTAATTCAGCGAGCAAATGAGTAGTCATGCCCGCCGAAAACAAAATGTCTGCGCACTGAAATCACGTGGCCGACGGGAAAGTACCCCGAAATCCCAAGTAGTTGTAAGGTATTTTCAGGAATTATGAATTAAAGCAGATGCTAACAAGTAAATCCCGCATTTAAAGCAGATGCAAACAAGTAAATCCTGCATTTAAATTCGAAAATAATTGATTTTTGGAGCAATTACGCTTGCCCTAGATCAAAGTTTGCAGATTCGCTGCCATGTGCCCGAAATAGGATTCCGTCCCTCGGATCTTCTGAGTGTCAAAAACATCAGAAAACTAGCCAATTTTGTCTTAGTCGAATATAAATAGATTTCTCCACGATCTAGTATGGGGGGTGACGCAACTTTTCAGAGCTTCAAGCTGGTTCAGTTGACTCTGCCCTAAATCGCATACGGAAAACAGACGAGTCGCAACCCTATCACAAATGATTTCGAAAAATGCACTTTGATCAGAACACTCATTCGTAACAGTCATTCAAACGTATAGTCAGTCAGCATGACCCTTGGAAAATTCGTTCTAGAAACTTCTCAAGCAACGCCGACCGTCCTGATATCCCCCTTTCCGACTCGGCCTATGACGAAAAAAAACACTGCGCCGCGCATAGGCCACAACGAACGCCCCATTTTCCATTGCATATGAACCTTTAATTAGTTGCAAGTCGAATGCGTTATCTGAATTCTGCCATTGACCGCACATAATGTTAACGAAAAAAATTCGATTCGCTCATGTTCCATTTCCTTCTGGAACTTATTTCCCGCAGTCGATCGATAATTTGTCGCATTACACCATTTTCCACTACTATTTCAGTCGATTTCAATAATAAATAAATAATTTCAACTCACCGTGATTCACTTGGATTAAAACTTTTTAAGCACGTTTTTCTTCACACTAATTATTCTGACTGAATAACAGCAACAGGGATTTCAAAATTTTCACAAATAGCACTTCACTCTCTGCACGAGTCTAGAGACAGTAAGCTGAACGAGGCAGCTGTTCATTCTATTTATTGGAATCGCTTTTGTGCGAGTCGAATTCTCAACACGATTTCGACCGGAAATCGCACGAAGTAGAGATCATTCGAGTATCGGTAGTGTTCGCTATGTAGAAATATAGTCATCCTGCTCTTGCTCTGATTCGTTTCTTCGAGAAACTGGGAATAGCACGAATAGTGCGCATCAAAATGTTTAGAATAAGCGGGAAATTGCCATTTTAGTACTTTTAGCGGCGTCCTGCATCCTCTTAATGCAAAGCGAATGCAATTTTTCGTCAGATAATGCACTCTTCTTAGGAAAAATCCGTAGCTGACGACATTTTTCATTCACTTTTCAAGTATGAAAATAATTGAAGTTTTATGAGCATTATGGGACAGATGACAGCATATTTGACATAGACAGGCGGCCATGTTAACAGCAATTTGGTGGATATGGGGTGTGTTCAATGTGCATGCTATAGCTGCTATTAGCTGCTAATTTAGCAGGTCTGGCTGTCCAATGTCACGAAATAGCTACTTTCTGATGCTTGCTATTTGACAGTCGGGTTGTCCAAGATTCCGGAATAGCTGCTAAGGTAGCAGCTATTCGCTGCTCGTAGTCTGGAGGATAGCTAGAAAGTAGCTAAGGCAAAATGGCCGTGCGTACACAGCTGACATGCAGTTTAAACGTCATTTTCAATTCGAAATTGAAATGAAAAGAAGTTCTTGCGCTTTTGTGACACAGGAGATGAGGAATAAATTTGAAAATAGTGACAGCATAAATTAAATACGGGCTTTTAAACACTTAAACTCAACTCGAATTTTAAGTTGGCTTGTACACGGGCATACTTGTACGTTGAAAACTCTATTGCTATGTTGAAAATTATGTTGAAAACTCCTAAATTTCATACAGTTTCCAAAGTTCAATGGAAGTATTGAACTGATCCACGAAAATGCAAAAATTACAATAAAAAAATTGAATCAAAATTATTTTTGAATTTCCTGTGTAAAGGCTGACCTTCGTAGCAGCTCTTGGCTGTCCAATATCCATAGCTGCTTCACCTAGCTACTGCGAATTTTGACACTTGCTAAAGTGATGCTATGCTATGCTTTTGGAGCAGCTATAGCATGCACATTGAACACACCCATGATATAGTAAAAGCGCCACCTACACTCTGAGTTGAATGTTAAACTTAAGCGGAAATGTATTTTGTGTTGAAAATAAGTCCCTGATTTGAAAATCTCAAGGATACAACAAGCAAGAATAATGCTGTGAATACAGGTTTACAGAAGAATTAAACTTACAAGTAAACATTTTCAAAATAAATGAAGAGTTTTTAACTTTCTTTACTTCAGCCATTTATTAATTGCGTGATGCTTTTACAAGCATAACAACACATGCAATTACATCAAGAGTTCTTTTTATGCTAGCCTAGTCTCAGTTTAATTTGGAATCGGGATTAGATCTGGCAGAACGACGCATAAACTGTCAAATTCCAAGCCCAAAATTTGGGTTATATCACCAGGCCATGAAGCCACGAAGTCGGATTTTGTGAAATTATAATTTTGGATGAATTGAAATGAATTTTTTAACCATTTATGCAACGTAAAATTTGGAATTATCCCAAAACCGAATCAAATTGGGATATTGTATAAACTAAGCCATCAGCTCAACACCGAAAAAATTTTCAAATCTCTTTTAAAGCTGATTAGTCGCACGAAGCAGCAGCGTTGTCAGATATTTACGGGACGAAATCGCCAAAAAAGAGAGCTAGATATAGTCCGCGAGCCAGCGACAGTAAAAATATGCCGATTTCATCGTCAATGAAAGTATATCAGGGTCTTCTATTTGTTTGTGCTTATCACAGAAACTGATCACTTACATCGCACCTCGAGACCTTTTGATGTCAGGAGCGTTGACAACATGTAAGAAACAGTACGTAAAATAACTCTTATCATCGCCATTGCTATTTTGAGGGGCTACCAATTGATATCAGACGATGTCAAAAAACGACCACTTACATTTGTTTGGCGGGACAATCAACCACTTACAAGCGCGCAAACGTGCAACATTCTTTTCAAAAATTGACTTTTTTTATCGTTGCTCAAATTCTACATGTTTACAGACGACCATATTGCGCATGTAAAAATACTGTGCTTACAATCGATTCGCGGGACAAACCTACTTTAAGCGATCATGCCATGTTTTGTGAAGCAGAACATTATTTCAACCATAAATTTATACACGAAAACAAAATTTGAGAAAATGAGTATGAAATCGGTAAAAAAGTAGATATTTACCAAATTTATTCGTGACTTAATAAAATTTTCATATACTAATTTTCATCGCTTTCATCGGAAGAATCTTGATCGTACTCGGAATTTCTAAGGTCCGGCAGACAGAAAACTCGCGTTTTCTACCACTGGCAGATAAAATATTGTGTGCACCTTGAATATTTTACTATTATTGTAGTTGCTATTGTGTACCTGGCAAAGTTTCGCCGTCTGGCTTTTTTTTCTTCACCTTCTTTCTTGAGTACAATGTCTTCGACGATGTTTGGCAACTGTTCACTCTGAAACCATTTGAAGTCAAATTTGTCCCCTTTTATTTGCCATCCACAGTCCTCTGGTGCCAAATCCGTGATGTTTTGTGAGTAGGAGTTGCTACACATTTTCCCGATATAAGCGGACCTTGGGGTATGCTGAACGATTTCCGATTGGCATGGAGGAAGGCTCGATCCATCGAAGTTTCTAACATTGATGTTGAGTGTTTGCTCGTTTTCTTTGCATTTGTAGGCCTTTAAAAACGTTTTTACTCGCACCTTATTAACTTCCGTTGTTTTTTCCTGTCGTACAAATGACAAACATATTTCTCTACAATCGACAATATCGCCGCAAAGTCGCAATCGGGGTACTTTGACATATATGAAAAAGGTCTCAAGTACTCTTCGCTGCTCCGCAAAACAGTTAATGGTTTCACTTTCCCTTTTCTGTACAAAGAAGGATTAAAGTCGCATCCTGTGAAGGCATGAAACGGTGGAAATGCCGAACACAACTCTGGACCTAATTTCGTGTACATTTCAGTTACGTTGATGAACCTTTCATTATTTTTTTGCGCCAACGTGAAACTAGATTTTAACGTTCTCGCTGACGCGTTGCATGTTACCGAGCATTATAACCAAAATATTGGTATCTGAGCATCGAATGACGATGTTAGATTTGTCCTTGATTTTACACGCGCGAAAAATGATTTTTGTGTCAGATTCCTCGTGTGGTGGACACGACAAGCGCGTTTGAGACCATCCAAATATATTTAACAGCACGTGCGCGCATTTGAACGTTCAAACTGCAAGTGAGTGACTCTTGCAGCGGCGACTTTGATGATCGCTTAAAGTAGGTTTGTCCCGCGAATCGACTGTAAGCACAGTATTTTTACATGTACAACATGATCCTCAGTAACCATGTCCAATTTGAGCAACGATGAAATAAGTCAATTTTTGAAATTTTTTTGCACGTTTGCGCGCTTGTAAGTGGTTGATTGTCCCGCCAAACAAATGTAAGTGGTCGTTTTTTGACATCGTCTGATGTCAATTGGTAGCCCCTCAAAATATCAATGGCGATGATATGAGGTTTTTTTTCTATTGTTTATTACATATTGTTGATGCTCTCAGTAAACGTTGTCCCGCTAACTGGTTGTAAGTGGTCGATTTTCGTTACTAACTAGACCTTATTGAGGATAATTACATACTTTGATCGACGATGAAATGAGTCGCTAAAATATGTCGCTGGCTCCCGGACTAATAGGCCAAAGTCGCCAAAAATCATTGAACAGAAGAATAATTTAAAGATTTTGATAATGAATCAAAATTATTTTTATTGTTTTATATTAATAACAGTAACAAAAAATTAAACATCAGTTGTAAGTTGTTTGCGTACATTACCATATATTTTATGGCACTAAACGATCTTACAGTTTATTAAAAATTCAACAATTGGCAGTACAGCTATTTTTTTCCATGTGGAAACAAAAATATTCAACATTTCCCCCATTAAAATAAGCATTATAATCGCAATTTTTATTTCAAAATTCTTACAATTAAAAAGTACAATTAACAGGTACTAAAGTATCGAAAAATTTTACTTTTTCAAACGACTTCTGTGCTACAATTAGAGCATATATGTTAATTGGCAGAGGTTTTCCTAGAAAGAGCAAAAGAAAACTTAATAGTGCAATTCGGAGGGTTTGGATAATATGCCAACTATATCACCAGGAAAATAATCACTGGAATGCGTAATCCAATTGACATGGATGTATAAGAGTATAAGAAAGGTATCTTTAACCCTTTGGCAGCGACGGGAATTTTGGTGAGTTTTCAGGTATTTCTACGCAAAAAAAATTTCGTGAAAAAACAAGCATTGGAAATGAAAACTAATAATGTTTTATACTTGTTTTTTGAGGTGCAAAATTAAAAATGTTTGACTCTACGTGGGCACTCAGTGCTTAAAAGTAGAACAATATATATTTTCAAATTTACAAAACTATACAAGAGTGATTTTTAATGAGTGTGCGGCTAACAAGCACAGCAAGCACACGGAAAAATCATTCAAATCGCTATATCGTTTTTTGAAAAATGTACACGATTGATCAACTTTACCACACTATTAATTTAACATTTTCAAAGCTTCGACTTACAAAGGTAGCCCTTCACCAAATTATCTATTTTCTGAGCCCTCGAAGATTCTGGTCACGAGAACTCACGACCGGATCATCAAATCAATATGAAATTCACAGGATGTGTTGCCTTTGAGTAGGAAACAGGTCTGACAGAAGTCATTTGGACACCTGGGCAGCCCTGTAGCAGTGGTGCCATCTTAAAAAATCACTACAAAAAATAAATGCTTTATGTCCTATAACTTCCGATTACAGTTTTGGTTGGTTAAGGGTCGGTAGTTTAGTTGGCTTACGCGTCAGTCCCAAGCAGCGATCTACTGGCCGCGGGTTCGAATCCCGCCGTGCTCATGGCTGTATTTGTTCGTCTTGTGTTGTCTTAACAGTCGGCGACTGGGCATAATACCACCGCTCCATTAATTAAATGTCACATTAAAGCTTTAGTAGCGACGAGGCATAACACTAGCGGTTTAGAAAATAAGACATAAATGTGGCACTTAAATGAATAATGGAATAATGGAATAATTGATATCGGCTTCTCCCATATGTGTCTCCCTACCGCCATCGCTAAGCATTCGCTTCAAAGGGCAATCCCCTGAGCTTTGGCATCATCATAGAAAAAAAAAAAATAACTTTGTTAAGAATTTGGTTTAGGAAAAAATTAGGATAGAGCTGTCTGCTAAGTTAAATTATTTCACTTTATTTAAGAAGAGATGGTATCATTAAATTAACAAGTGAGTATCATCTTCTGGACAAAAATAATGATCTTGGAGTGTAAGATAGCACCAACCGCTTCAATTTCAAAAATTATAAAATTTTCGCTGGCGGCAACCCTAAATACCCTTCTACCCCTATAACTTTCAATATACTCATTGGATAAAAATTAGATTCGAATGCAGTGCCAGCAAAGGTCTGGCAGCACTGAGCATTTTATTGGGAGATGCTCTCAGATTTCCATTTGATAACCATACTATAATGAATGACTTTCAGTAATTTTGGAATTCTGACTTGTAAGCATTTCAAGTATATAAAAAAGTGATTATGTAAGCATTTCAAGCATGTACATAAAATCTCAGATGCAATCTAGATATTTCCTCTGCATTTCCTCGAAATATTTCTAGTGGCTCTTTTACCCTAGAGACTTTTTCTTGCTAGCGACAATTACAACTAGATATTAGATTAGCACATTTACGTTTTGGGGTATTTTCAATTTAGGTTTTTCAAAAATATAGAAAAAATTGTGAAGTAGTAAAAGAAATATAAATAACATTTTAGCTATTCAAACCTTCAGTGCTAAGATAATAACTAGATACCTTTGTTGAATAAAGGGACACCCCCTAAAATTTTGAACCCACCCTCAAAAAAAAATTCCTGAGAAAACCTCTGTTGCATGGTATGTATTTTACGGATAAAAATTTGAGCTTTATGTTAAAAATCTTCGCTATTGAAATGATAAAAAAATTGGCTATGTTTACTACCGAATATCTGGCCACAAACTACCCGTGAATGCCCGGGATTGCCCAGAAATGCCCAGAAAACCGGACCCCCACAGGAATGGTAATTAAATATGTAACAGTAACGTGCAAAAGTTTAAATATTTGAGCAAAGTTAGCCATACACTACCAATGTAAAGTGTGGCGCCAAAGTTGAATATTTTGAGTAGGCTGTACAAAGTTTTGTGCAATAACTTGCAAATTACTATTGAAGTAGAAAAAAATATAGCCAATCGCCAAGGGATAAATTTCAGCGCCAAATGATTGATTCAAGTAGCCAAAATGGCGATAAATCGGCAAATCTGCCAACGCTGCGAAGCAGAGATTGTGGTCGCATGAAGCAGAGCATTTAGATTAGACCTCTGAAGATAGATATAAGGAAATGAAAGTAGCAGTGAGCATTTTAAGTGATTTGCCTGATTCTGCTTGTTAGTAGTAGTGAGAAAAAACTATGGGACAATAGGAAAATTTGACAGTCTTTTCCTCTGCGAACAGAAAATGTCCCCATACGCATTGAGATGGTAAGCCGGGTAAGCCATTTGTACATGATTTTGACAAGTAATACCTAAAAGCACGCAAAGGTTAGATAGCGGAGAAACCAAAGGGAAACCCTGAGACAGTTATGCTCTCGATTTTTTCTATTTATAGATTTTTTCTTTGTAGTGAAATTGCTAGACTTAAAATCGTATATGCATATGGTTCTTTCATTTCCTTCAATCTGCTGAATCAATCAAACTTTGTTAGAATGTTTTTCCGGTGCTCATTTCTATTAACTCCCGCGCATTAACGGAGGACTTTCGCTCAAAAGCTTTAACAGAATTTTGCTTCGTTACGAGAGCTGACCTCCAGATTGTTGCGCGCTAGAGAATTATTGGTCGTATTAGAATGGTGTAGATAAATGTTCTAGCCCTTTTTAACGTGGGGGCTAATTTTAGGAAGAGGGTGCACATCATTCCACATGCTTTAGACGCTTTTCTGTGGGGCAATTTTATGTGATGGTTGAAAGATAGGAGTAAAAAATTAGCCCTAGGTATTTGACCCTTTCGAGGACATGTTAAAGTGGCTTTGGAAACAATTATCGGGGGCACTTGAAAACAATAAACTTGCTTTTTCTTCCGTTAGTTTTTATCCTCCATTTGACGTAATACCGGAAAACGTAGACGTATCGCTAGAAATGCTGAAATCCTTGAATTGTGACAATCACACCACGCCAAGTGGTGGTCAGCATACAATTTTACCTCACCATCACGAGGGTTATTAATGCTGGTGATATTAGAAGTAAAAACATTCAAAAGAATAGATCTAAGGATGGAACCCTGAAGGACACCTCAGCCAAAAGAAAACAAGAGACTGGAGTTTTCCTCATAATGGGTAACAAAGGCCTTCTATCGTAGAGAAAGCTGAAAATTAATTTGATGCGTTGCCTGCAGAGGTCAAGAGTAATAAGTTTGTAGATCAAATCGTTGATCCGAACTGGATCGAAAGCTTTTTGCGCATCAATTGGACAAACCGTAATATTTGCTTTGCCTGGAGCCTTCGTAGGTCGGCTGTGAAAGCCTGTCAGGCATCGATGGTGTCATGACCTCTTCTGAAACCAAACTGACATGAGTGAGCTAGATTTTGATTTAAAACTGTGAAGAGTTGCATTGTACTTAATCGTATCGGTTTGGTACATGAAAATACTCTGTGAGTAGCTTGTAGAAAGCAGGGGTTCGTGAATTTTCGTACGGTAGTTTGAATTGTTTTGTGAATTTCTAGAAGAAAAGAAGTGAATAAGTGCAGACGCTCAGAAAAGAGAGATTTAAGCAAATGACTCAACTGTAGATGTGTTCGGAATTTAGCGAATCATTTTCTATGCAAAGGATATAGCTTGTCAATGACGTATACATGTGGTGAACATTATTCGTTGTTTTGCGCTGGTTTTGCTTAAAAAATTCTAAATACAGGTAAAAAACACAACACTTTTAAAGGTAACCGAGTTAAGTATGTGTAAAATGTTTAAAAGAGGCGCTTCGTATAGGGAATTCTTGAGAGACTAATAGCTTTTGAGTCATAAGCCTCAGAAAACTTTAACGAAATGCACATCACCCACTATCGTTACTTATGACTCGTTAGTGCATAGCGACAAAAACAGACGATAGATGCATCATAACGTCGAAGTTTTTTTTTTACCTATATCTCAAGAACTGTTAGTCCCACGTGGATGTCTTGTGTTAAATCTCTGTGCAGGTTATTGTGTTGAACAAATTTTATACAAAATAACTATAGTTAACAACCAGAGATGGGTCGTTTTTCAAATAACGCTGCCGGCATCGGATGCGAGGAAACGATGCCAGCATCGGTTATTGAATTATCATATATCTGATGCCGATGCCATATATATGATGCCGATGCTATATATGATGCCGATGCTATATATCTGATGCCGAGATGCTATGATAATTAAAAAAAATACTTACCAAAAACAAAAAATACTTAAAATTTACGTTTTTCGTCATTTTCGAAAACATTCAAAAAAGCTTTCAAAACGTTCGAAATGCCAAATTCAAAAACCCTTCAAAAATAATGCGGTCCAAAATTCCATATTTTTCTTAACATTTTTACGTTTCCTGACAGAAAAGTATGACGAAAAACGACTGAAGAAAAACGATGCCGAAAAAACAATGCCGAAAAACGATGCCAAAAAACCATGCCGAAAAATGACATCGAAAAACGACTGATGAAAAACGTTGCCGCATAGCGATCGTTATTGCCCATGGTGAAACGAAATGTTTACAAGCGCTCGTTGTCTAGGCTTTCAGTGGCATCGTTGCGATGTGATGCTCGAGGAAAGGCAAAAATGTTAAGAAAAATATGGGATTTTGGACAGCATTATTTTTGAAGTTTCTGAATTTGGGATTTAAAACGTTTTTAAAGCGTTTTTGAATGTTTTTGAATGTATCACGAAAAATGTAAATTTTAAGTATTTTTTGCTTCTAGTAGGCACATTTTTAATTACCAACTGTATGGTAAGTAGAGGGAAACCCCTTAATAACTTAAATAGGTGCACTAGAACCATTAAGTACAAAATTCAGAATAATAACTAGGGAAAAGTCCTGTCGCCTTCACAGCTGATGAATGTTTGGCAAGAATAATATTGAATATGCCAGAACACGCCTAATAATGGGTGTTTTAGTAATAACTGAATAAAAGTAAAATAAAAATATGGTTATGTTAGTGAACACATGCAGATTTTGCTTTTTCAATGCTCCCAACAACGATGCCGGTATCGGATGCCACGTTAAAAATAACGATGCGCATCGATACCAAAAAAAAGTGAGAACGCACATCCCTATTAACAACATATCTAAGAAAAATTGATTTTTACTACATTTTACTTTTGTAACTTTTTTTGCGCACAAGATTTCGTAATGGACTTTTCATTTTTTTTTTCTCCTTCCTTCCACTGTCTCCATCACTCAATTAGTGTGCACGGTCCATGTGCATCAACATATATCAAAACATATCGTCTTAGTACTTCCCAGACATTTGAAAATTGGTATAAGGTAAGATACAATTGTTATTCATTTTAATTACATGTGAAATTGCGTTTTTCATCCCACAATTAACATAATTCCTTTGAAAAATCGCCTTTGGTTTTTTTGACAGAATGGCCTGGTTCGCCATAAGTTACAGGGCTATAAGTAGAAGTGGTATTTTAAGTCAAACCGTTTGGTCAGTTATTTCGAACATCATAATTTGTCCTGTTGGATCTAATAATAAAGCCAAGGCCCATGCGCTGCAGCAGAATGAATCAACACAGCGAGTTGAATTCATATATATATACACATAAAATCCGTATAAATAAGGCAGCCAACTGATGACTCTCACCGCTGGTTTCATTTCTTTACATTTCTCTGCCCTGCCAACCATTTCAGTTATCTACTTTAACAACGATCGAGGAATGATGCGGGCCGTTTGGAGTACAACTTGCTTTGATCGAGAGTAGTTTAAAATTACGTGAACACCTTACATATCGCTGATAATTGTCAAAATATTGTGGTTTTATTTGCTTTGTGCTCCAATTTCTACATCACCTTTTTCTTGCCTAGTATAATGACGTGATAAAAATATATTTTAGATTTATGTGTCTACTTTCCCCCTGTATAGCATGATCAAAGTGTAGCATTGTTTCTTGTTTCAGCCTTTTTCCATCGCTTTTTGGGAAATGATGGCACACCGTATCCTGACAATATATGTCAGCATCGAATTCAAACTTTTAGAAAGAATACATTCATTTCATTCCTGGGCAGAAACCTATGCTCGCTGGAGGAAACCTCTTGGTTTCAATTTGCTCGATTTTTAATCCAATATTAGGAACATATTATTCAAAATCGGAAATCCAAAATATCCACACTACAAAATAATTTTGTTTTCAGCATACACACAAGAAATCTTTTTTCGTACATTGAATAGAAAAAAAAACACTTTTCATCTTAATTCATTCAGGAACCAATTTTTTCAATTCGAACAACAAATGTTAAAAAACGAACTTTTTATTCAAATACTTACAACCATTCTGTATTAGAAATTTCCTTCTTGATTATCTCCTGATTCTTTGTCTTGACAACTAAATAAATTATTATATTGACACACACTGATACACAACACAGCTTCAAATGTTGGACAAGAATACACTTATTTATGTTTTAACTGACTTCGACTTTTGAAAGCTTCGAAACAAATGATTTTATGTCTATGTCTAATTGATGAAAGTCTACTCAAATAGTTGTTGAAAAGTTTACACAGCAGGTAGTTTTTAAATTTAAAAATATGAATACATAAAAACAAAATAAATAAACCTAAAGTTAACTAAACATAAGCCACGTTAGTATCAGTATCACCAACAGCTACAGTTAAAATTTGAGTTAAATCATACAAACAAAGCAGCTTTTTCAAATTTTTTTTGATGAGCTGCTTCTTAAGAAATTTGTAGGCGTGTTTTTTTGCTCCTCTATCCAGTAGAGAACAGGATATACTGGGATATACGCATTGGAAACAACAACACTCCTGCACCAGTGAATTCACTAGTACAGAAATTGTATTCATCATAGGTAGTGCACGTGCTGAAGTATAGAATGTGCTGATAGAAAAAAGAAAAGCTCATACGAAGTTGTCTTTTTTTCTGTGAGATGGCTTTGGTTTTTTGAAGGTTAAGTTTAACGTTTTGGTAGTTAGTAAATTAAAAAAAGCTCGCATAATGTGTAGAAAGTTGAAAGAGATAATTTTCTGTTAGTCCTTTTGCAATTTTCTATCGATTGTGGTAGTGTGTATTCGTTATTTTCTCCCTTTATTTTGAGCTGTTGAGTGGTACCACAGCAAATACAGCAACCTGTTTCAGTCTTAGCAAAAGCATCAGCTGTTTTGTGATGGATTGTTTTTTTGCGTCATTTGCCGTGTTCCATTTTTACTAATTAGTACTCGCAAGTACTTAGCAGTAGATCACAAATGGAACGCCATCTTCGTTCATACGAGCAGATTCTTACCTGTCAAATTGTATGCAGTTTTCAAATGTAAAACAGTTAAAAATAAAGGGAGACGTTAACGAGTATAAACTACCACAATCGGTAGAAAAGATAAAAGCAACTCACAGAAAATTACCTTTTTTAACTTTCTACACATTATCAGGGCTTTTTCTAATTTCCTAACTACCAAAACATTCAACATAACCGTGAAAAAATCAAAGCCACCTATTGACTACTAAATAGCCCCCTCACGGCAAAAAAAGGCGTAACTACTCATGAACTACTCGGGAACAAGATCGCGAGTAGTTGGAAGTAGCCAGAAGTACTTGTGAGTACTAAATAGTAATAATGGAACACGGGCATTGTTCTATTCTGTTCTATATCGGAGTGAAAAAAACACGCCTAATGTTTGCGTACATGTACACAACCGATATACCGAACGAAACAGGCACGATGCAAATGTATGCTACGATTGAATACTGTACGGTACAATGTACACAAACCTTATCCTCTACAATACGGAATGTGTACACGTACACAACCCGTACACAAACGGTATGGCAGGCCTATCGCGACTTGCAATCTGACAGGTATTAAGCTACTTGTTAAAATTGTTTATAGCCCGTTCACACTAGGCTCTAAATCAGGCGATTTCGATCAGCTGATCGCTTTAGAGCTAAATCAACTTAAATCTACCTGATTACCCATACATTTTTTTCGGTTTCCGACCGAGTTAATCAAGTTAGTAAGATCAAGTACAAATCAGGTACTATTGTGAATTTTTCCCGGCTGAATTGTTCTCAGAGCGTGCTTAATTCCATCCGTGAGAGGGAGAGTAGATTTCAACGAAATGTCATTCGAATTTCGTTCAAAAATAGCAAAAATTGGACAAAAAAGGAAAATGTGAGTTGTACAAAATGAAAAGAAAATGCTCTTGCATGTTTCTGCACCATTTTGAACAACTTTCATGAAAAAAAAATTGTACACACAAATTCGAATGACAGTTCGCTCTCTAAATCTCCTCATTCTAAATCACTTCGGGTAGTGTGAACGCTTACTTGATTAACTTGACAGATTCTAAATCTACCTGATTTAGAAGTGTAGTGTGAACGGCATATTAGTCCTCTCGTTATTAAGATTTATTGGGAATTGCACAATGACAATTGGTTGATATTTCTCTGACAAATTAATAATGTGAATGATGCTGCTAGTTATATCTTTTTATAATGGAAGATATGTGTATTTAATAAAATTCGAATTTCGACTCTATTCTTTTTTATTTCTTCGAAAATTCCAAGTTGACTAGACTAATCGTCTACGTACATTCAAAATGTCAATTTTCTTAGCCTACTGTTTAATTAAGTTTATTTAAAACATAAGTCAGTGTTGAGTGTTTATAATAGTGAATTGTAGCTTGTTGCATTTCTAATACAATACAATTGTGTAGGTGTCATATACATAACTAGCTTGTGGGGCATTTCACGTGAAGCGGACAACGAAAAAAAGTCGAGGTTCCGTATTTCGTTCATATTATGCATAATGGTACTCCTAGAGGATATGAACGTGGATGCACAATTTTTTCCTTCTATGAGGTTCAGTTGCCGAGTTATGGGCTTCTGAAGAATTGAAGAAGCTGATGAAGGGTTTTTTTGGAAGCCGATTTTGAGATTGAAAAAATATATTAAAAACATTAAACATATTGATTGGTATAGAAAATCAACTGTTCTTTTTAATTTTAAAATTAGATTTGGAATAAAAAAAAATTTTCCTGTTTAAAACCGGAAGTAACCATTTCAACTCGTTATTTGAGTAACTTGGACCAGGTTAATTTTTTTTATTTTTGTAGTAAAACAAAGCTTAAACTATACTTGTTTTATCATAAAAATTTTAGAATGGGATGGCGAGTAGTTTGGGAGGTAGGTGAATTTTAGTACATACAAGTCGTATGAAGCGTGGCACCCGGAGCTTGATTAGGAAAGCTAGTGAGTGTGAAAACAAAACATGTTCAGTAAAATTATTGCTATATCATTAAAATATTATATATAGAATTAATATAGTTCAAATAAAGCGATAGAGTTTCAATATTAAAAGTTGCTAATGCTAATTTATTTAATAAAAAAACAAATTTGTTTATGGAAAAATGAATTTATTTCACAGTTTTTACAATTATACATATATAATTCACCTACATATAGAGGTTAAAATATAAAACAATTGCTAATGCTTATTTACGAAGTGAAAACAAAAAAATGATTTACGGAAAAACAATTTTTACTTGAACTTATATGACTTGGACCAGTTTAATTTTTTTTTATTTTTGTAACAAGACAAAGCTAAAACTATACTTATTTGATGTTAAAAATTTTTGAGTGGAAAGTATATGTAGTTTGCCGTGATACTATATCCTGTATATAAATAGTTTTTATAACATACTTAAAATACATACTTAAATTGTGTTCATACTTAACCGACTACCCTACAGAAATGCGATTAGTGGCGCCATTTTTTAGTTGAAAAAGGTATTATTTTTTCATAAAAAGCCATATAATAGAAGGAGGTCAAAGCTATGTAATAGAAAGGGCTGGAAGTGTGATGAAAGAGCCATTTCGAATTTTCCGTTTTTGTTTTAGTTCTTTTTCAGCGCTTGAAGTGACTACGTAAATATGTTGAATTGTGTGTATTATGTCTCCTTGCGGCTACCGATGTTTCAATCCTTTCGACTTGAGATTTCATCGGAAGGCTAAAGACCTAAGAAAAATTCAAAAAAAAAAATAGCAGAGAAGTGGAGATATTCTTCTGATATGTACGTGTGTGGAAGCTGCAGGAAAAAACTGACCGTGGAAATACCTGCAAATTTTCAGCGATCTTGCCAATCAGCAACTGATTTGTCTTTGTGCTCCCCGGGTTTACCATTCATTCCTGAAGAGAAGTATAAACATAGCTCAAAGTAAACTGATTCAACAATATACGACCAAGATATTCTGACCCAGTTAAAAGCAAAATTTAGCAATCCGTCTACATCTAATGCTATGAAAACTAAAATACTGAATATAACACCTAAGTCATGGACCGAAAACAGACTTGCACAAGAATTTGGAACATCCAGGCGGCAAGCGAGAAAAGCAAAGCAACTTGTGGATTATTTTGGTATATTAACATCTCCAAATCCACGAGGTGGCCGTAAGCTAGCAGTTGAAACTATGAACTTAGTGAAGTGCTTTTATCTGCGAGAAGACATTAGTCGAATAATGCCCGGTAAAAAGGATTGTGTATCTATTAAGTTAGATGACGGAAAAAGAACGCAAATCCCAAAACAGGTTTTAATGTATAACATTGACGAGCTTTACCAAACGTTTAAAAATGAATATCCGGATATCAAAATCGGCCTAACAAAATTTTTCACTTTGAGACCCAAACAATGTATCCTCGCTGGTGACTCTGGAACACATATGGTCTGTGTATGTATATATCACCAAAATGTGAAATTAATGATGAGTGGAGGAGACATTGACAATCTCACATCTGGAACTATTTTGGAACTTTCTACTTTCTACGCAAAATGATGTGTCCCAATCCTACGCCGATATGTCATTTAACAATTTCAACAAAAACCCCAAATGAAAGTTGCAAATCTTGTCCTGGTGTAAGTGCAATTCGTGATCATTTGAAAACGATATTTGATGACAATCAAGTGACAACCGTTCAGTTTGAAAAATGGGTTTGTTCAGACTGATTAACCATTTCTACTCATCTGCTTGCATCCGATGATTTTGTAGACAGCTTTTGTCACGCGTTGGATGCCTTGAAACCCCATGTTTATATTGCAGAGCAACAGGCTCTTTATTTTAAAAATCTAAAAGAAAATATAAACGAATGGGGAAATTTTAGTACAATGCGATTTTGCTGAGAATTATAGTTTTGTTGTAAAAGATGCAGCTCAAACTGTTCATTGGAATAATGACCAGGCAACACTTTTGACATCAGTCTATTATTATAAAGTTGGAAGTAAAATCGAACATGGTAGTAATGTTATGATTTCAGATGATATGAAACATGATACTGTAGCCTTCTATGCTTTCCAGAAAACCCTTCACAAACATCTGTCTGAAGAAACAATAGTTGTGTCAAAAATTATATACATAACAGATGGGGCCCCACAATATTTTAAAAATAGATTTAATTTTGTGAATCTATTTTATTATAAAGCTGATTTCAGGACAGAAGCTGAACTTCATTTTCACGCTACTTCGCATGGAAAAGGCCCATGTGATGGTCTCGGTGGTAGTTTGAAACGACTGGCAACACGTGCGAGTTTACAATTACCTCCTAGTAAAGCTATTACTACACCTTTACGTTTTTTTTCATTGGGCAAAGTCGGCGGAACTTCAACGCCAGAGAATATTTTTAAAACCACGGTTTGATTCCTCTATTACTATTCCCGGGACTAAGAAATTTCACTGTTTTATTCCAGTTACTGAAGGCCTTCTTATAAAAAGAACAAGTTTAAGTAATGAGTGTCAAATTGTAAAAATGGTGAAATAAATTCATTTTTCCATAAATCATTTTTTTTCATTTAGTAAATAAGCATTAGCAATTGTTTTATATTTTAACCTCTATATGTAGGTGAATTATATATGTAATTGTAAAAACTGTGAAATAAATTCATTTTTCCATAAACAAGTTTGTTTTTTTATTAAATAAATTAGCATTAGCAACTTTTAATATTGAAACTCTATCGCTTTATTTGAACTATATTAATTCTATATATAATATTTTAACGATATAGCAATAATTTTACTGAACATGTTTTGTTTTCACACTCACTAGCTATCCTAATCAAGCTCCGGGTGCCACGCTTCATACGACTTGTATGTACTAAAACTCACCTACCTCCTAAACTGCTCGCCATCCCATTCTAAAATTTTTATGATAAAACAAGTATAGTTTAAGCTTTGTTTTACTACAAAAATAAAAAAAATTAACCTGGTCCAAGTTACTCAAATAACGAGTTGAAATGGTTACTTCCGGTTTTAAACAGGAAAATTTTTTTTTATTCCAAATCTAATTTTAAAATTAAAAAGAACAGTTGATTTTCTATACCAATCAATATGTTTAATGTTTTTAATATATTTTTTCAATCTTAAAATCGGCTTTCAAAAAAACCCTTCATCAGCTTCTTCAATTCTTCAGAAGCCCATAACTCGGCAACTGAACCTCATAGAAGGAAAAAATTGTGCATCCACGTTCATATCCTCTAGGAGTACCATTATGCATAATATGAACGAAATACGGAACCTCGACTTTTTTTCGTTGTCCGCTTCACGTGAAATGCCCCTTATGCAAAGCAGTATAATAAATACACCCGGTGAGATTTCTTTGTCAGAGCGAATCCGTCGAAAAGCGAATTAAGTATTTCCTGGCCCGTCAATTTAAGAACGAGTCAATTGTAACGCAAGTGATATTAGGCGTGTTTTTTTGCTCCCCCTATCCATAACAGAACAATGCTATCCCACACCGACGCATTGGAAACAACAACAACTCCTGCACCAGTGAATTAACTAGGAGAGAAGTTTTTGTTGTTTCCAATGCGTCTGTTCTGTTCTGTTATGGATAGGCGGAGCAAAAAAACATGCCTATTATATTGCCCGTGTTCCATTATTACTGTTAAATACTTGCAAGTACTTCTGGCTACTACCAACTGCTCGCACTCTTGTTCCCGAGTAGTTCATGAGTAGTTATGCCTTTTATGCCGTGAGGTGGCCATTTAGTTGTCAATAGATGGATTTGGTTTTTCAGGTTTTGGTTGAATGTTTTGGTTGGTAGAAAACCAGAGAAAGCTTTCATAGCAGCCGTTTTTTTTTGCTCCCCGTTTCCATAACAGAACAATGCTAACCAGTGCAGACGCATTGGAAACAACAACAAATCCCCCTATCCATAACATGAGTTGTTGTTGTTTCCAATGCGTCTGCACTGGCTAGCATTGTTCTGTTATGCATAAGGGGAGCAAAAAAACGAGCCTAATGTTTAAAAAGTTAAAATGTGTAATGTCCTGTTCGCTACTTTTCTATTTTCAATCGATTGTGGTAGTTTTTACTCGTTATTTTCACTCTTTATTTTCAACTGTTTTACACTTGAAAACTGCATAGAATTTGACAGATTGGAATCTACTCGTATGAACGAAGATGGCATTTCATTTGTGATCTACTGCCAATTACTTGGAAGTACTAATTAGGAAAAATGGAACTCGGTAATTGTTAGTAGTGCGATAAATAATATTTGTGTGTGATTAAGTTATGAGAGTTATTGTTTGAATAAAAGTGTCATTATTTGTAGAAAACGAACTGTTTTATTTTGTAAACGCACAGAATATGAAATCCACGAAGCGTGTTTTCGCTGAAAAACACAACATTATCTTCGAAATTTTCTTCTTCAGCATATAAAATACATACTATGAAACACCCAAAGCAAACTAAAATTGCAAGGCTTCTCGAACCTGTTCATTATTCGAATTAGCTGTTCCAAATTTCATTGTTTTTCAATAACTAATATTTTGTTCATTAAATCAGAGAATTAATCAAAACTAACTCTCATAATATTTAATAACTCGGTTTTGGAGTCATCGATGAAATTTTAAATTTTGCTTCATTTTTCACATAAACTTTTTTTTTAGATACTACTTTTTCAATAAATTCAATATAATTGAAATAATAATTATATTGAAGAGAGGTTTACCATAAGCTCCCTGGAGAAATGTAAGTGATTATGCGAGTGAGAAGTATCCGTCGAATGCTGGCATAAACAGTTCTTTGACATTTGGAGCGGAAATGAATTTTCCACCTTTATGAAGAGATTCATCTTGATACCCAACTAAGTAAAAACCAACAGCGACAACCACTGAAGGAGATTTGCTTTATTCGCCCCAATAAAAAATCCACGCTTTATCAAATTCGCAAATAGCGTTCGGAATCACTTTAATTACTATGCAGAATTCTATTTTAAGTATCTTTGTTTTCTGTGAAGAGTTCACATGCGCTATTAAGATAACGACCAGAAATTATTTCACAATCTAAAAATATTTCAAAATAAACAATGAATCCTTCTATCTTCGATCCGAAATTCCCGACTTCCATAAACTAAATACCTACTGAGTGTTTTCGGATATCTTTGATTTTTAATGGCGAAATAAAAAAATAAACGACGAATGTACTAGTACTCAAATCCACTTGGTTGTAACTTATGATATTCTAGGAATGAGTGTAACAGGAAAATAGCACTATACTGTTATCAACTTGTGGTTTTCCTTTCGCTTTCCTTATCGCGTCATAGCTAGCAATCATATTTGTTGTCTCTGATTCGCGTGTAGTGACTTGACAAATAATGTTTGGAGTGGCTTGCTCACCTCTAATCCAATTACGTTTGGAACAAGAGAAATTTTAAATTTGATATGAAACGCAAAGTGCTACACATTCATTTATGCGTAAGATGTAGATAGCCCAAAATAAAGCCATGCAAAGAGAAATTGTGCTGGGGATCTGGATTTATGACGATTATCAACATTAATTAAATCTAATTAAGGCCTGCAAGAAACGGACAAAAATTTCAATTGAGAACGCTGCGTGGAAATAAAGCACGGGCAAATAATAAAAAAATGAAAATTGTTGACAAATTGATTTGAGTCGTAAAGCTATCTTCGCGCATAGTTTTGATGATATCTTAGTGGTGAATAAGATAGATTCCCCTATATATAATAGGACGCATATCACTCAGTCATCAATGTTCTTTTAAAATCTCGGGAATAAGTTTCTTACAAACTGCTGAAAATGGGTGTGGAGCTTATTAGCACTCGATTTTTTCTGTATATCGTAGCCGGAAGTGTTTGCATAGATTTGGTTTCTGGTCATGGAATGCTTCTTGACCCAGTGGGTCGTGCTTCGCGTTGGAGAGTTGATAGTTCCGCTCCGGTGAATTATGACGACAATGGACTATACTGTGGAGGCTATTGGGTAAGATTCACAAGCTTTTTCTTTAATCGATATATGCACTCCAAATACAGTTCTTCGGTTCACTAAAATGCTTTATAATCGGTTATACTTATTGCAGTAGCTAATAAACTACATAAGCTGCGTTTTATTTTCATCCAGAGTGTAGTAGGTATCCTGGATGCATAATAAAACGATCCAGAGTAGCACGCGAGTTTTTTTCTGTCAGACAGTTGTCATTTCAAAATTTGAGCTTTCATATAACCAACGCCGTTTTCAAATGTATGACTATTTATCCTGGTTGCCAGGGTGACATGGAAATTTTTGAAAATCCAACTATATACGTTCCACAGAGAGCACGAGTACGAACTCCACTGAATTCACAAGTGTTTGTACTCTGGATGTTTTTGTTGTTTCGTGTGCAAATCGATATCCTGCACTACTCTGGATGTATAATAAAACGCGCCTATAGTAGGCACACAAATACTGTCACACGGGGTTTTTCAAATTAAAAAATATTGGCTTACAATTTTTTCTTGAAACTTTTATTGATTATTAGTACATGTGTGTAGAGTAGAATAAAAATAATGTCATTCGAAATGGCAGCCCTTCGCCTTCACACAGGTTTTGAGTTTCATTGGCTAATCGTCTATCGCAGCACGCAGCTCATACAGAAGAAAATTGTTCACAGCTTCGCCCAGGGCAGACTTGAGGGGTTCAATGTTGTTGTATCTTTTATGACAGACCATGTCCTCCAAAACCGTTAACAATTTGTAATCCTGCGGACTCAAGTCGAGGCTGCCAGAGGGCCAATCATCTGGGCTCAAAAATACAGGTACGTGCCGCGCAAGCCAGGCCTGAGTCGTTTTGGCCTTGTGTCGGCGCCGAGTTTTGCTGGAACACCCAATGGTGCTTTTGAAACATGGTTTGGCTGAGAGGCTTCACAATATAGTTCAAGGCACTAAGATACATTTGCGGAAGTTTTCACGCCTTTTTTACAAGAAAAGTTCAGTGGTGCCATCACAGAATACGCCCCACCAAACCATAACTGACGCCAGATGATGGCCTTTCTCGATCCGCGGAATGACTTGCGACGCTTCCAATGACGATCGAGCGTACATCCGATCATTGTGTCCATTGAATTTCTCCTGCAATTATTAGGTCTGTTCGCGTACTTTCAGTCACTGAATTTCACTGAATTTTCCTGAATCATGTGATGGGGGAAATTCATGAAAAGTACGAATACGCTCTTAATGGATTTCCTGAAAATTGTTAAACAAAAGTGTCAGTTGTCGGTTTTTGGGCGAACAATAGTAATTATAAAATCATCCTAAGCGGTGGTAGATTATCGCCACATAAATATTCGTCCATCATAAAATTACGCCTACTGAAATTTACTGGGATTTACCCTACTGAAATTTACTGAAAGAGGGGAAATTCTCAGTTTTCAGTAAAACGGAGTACAAAAACGGCTTCATTGCAATTAATTGCAATTAATCGTAGTACGCAAACAGAGCTATGATTTCGATTATCCCGTCTGTAAAAAGGATTTTTTTGTAGCCCCCATCTGCGCAGTCCGCCAACAGCCGTTTGCATTTTTTCACTCCATTTTCTTTTAGAGCAGCGGTGAGCAATTGCCCGGTACGGCGTTTCTAGACCCCCATACCTAAGTCTTTTTCGATGATGCGGCTCATGGATTTCGCATTCACATCCATCTCTCGCGCCATAATTTTCTTTTTTCGGAGCGGATTTCTTATATTTGAGCCTTCACGGCTTTCTGGTCTCCGGCTGCATACATTTTTTTCCTCCGATTTTTTCTGCTTATTACAGAAAAAAATCCTGGCTTCCTGACTAGCAGGCATCAGCCAACGTGAACTCGATTAGTTTTTTAAATAACACTTTTACACAAGACAGTCACTAACACAAAACACAAAAGCATCTCCAACAACGCGACGACACGAACACGCAGTTAAAGAC